>JAVDBV010002263.1:0-13308 GCA_032619315.1 Piper longum
GTTACTTGGTCGAGTTCAGTGGGATTCCGAGAACTCGATATACCGTGCGTCGGGTAACGGTATCGGTGCTGTCGGGAGTGCTGGATAATCGCTTGGCGTAGCGGTACTCGTGTGATTTATCAGTATCATGAGTGCGTGTGCTGATTGTGCTGAATTGCTGTTTACCGGTAACCGATATCCTGTGGGGCGCACTAGGCAGTTCGGGTGCGACCAGCAGTTTGGTGGTGATATGTTGGTGTTGCTGTTTTTAGGATCTCAGTGACGGTTTTCATTATGTACTTGAGGTTGGCTGATATTTCCAGGAGGGAAATAGCCGCACGTGGTGTCTTTTAGGGCGAAAAATTATACCCTAAGGGAAGCCCCGTGGCAGTAGGTGATATAGAAGGTATGAGGGTGTAAGCGTTGTATGTATGAATATAATTATTAGCTGTACATGCGAGCTGGCACTTGCTTAAGCAGGTTGCTTACCGCCCAGTGTGAGGCAATCTTTAAGTATCATAATTTTTCATGGGTAATGGAACACGCACTTGTCAATTTGTATTAGTTATTTTTTAGACTAGTAATATTCGTTACTGACGTATTTTATATTATATGTGTAGGTCTTGAAATCTTGAGTCAACTTTGGTTGGAGGATATATGAACGCACAATTATTTACTTATTTTACTTTTCTTTATGTTCGATATGTTTTGACATGTATTTAAGTTTGTCTTTCATTCTAATGACACTAAGAAGGTTGTTTCAATTTATTTTATCGAGTCGTACCGACCGACAACTTTAAATATTACTCGACTCGATCGCAACATTTCTGATTCGGTATTTAAGTGAACCGAAATCGGGGTTTTATAGTTAGCCCGGATAGTTTCCTCTCACAACGGTTAATCTTTTGTGACCACCTATGACAATTGTTGTTGTCACGATCTCCGTTGGCAACATCACCGTACCCGGTCCTAATACCGCCCCTTTCTCACCGTTTTCAGCCAACCGACTGCCAAACCATAGGGATTGCCACTGCCATCACATTCCTCATCCTCCCCTCTATCGATCGTGACTGGCGACAGCCTCCACTTTGCCGACGTTGGCATTTTCCGGCAACAAGCATGGCCACCCCATTGTTTGGGTCATTTGCTTGTGTTTGCGTCTGCGCGTGGGCGTGCCACATTCTGCCAATCAGTGCCTATGTTTGTGTCCATCAGTCTAGTCTAGACCAACTCAGCCAACCCAGCTCTACAAATTTATTTAACCCATACCGAGTTGATTGGGCCCAACTCGGTTCAGTTCAGCAAGAAGACCCGGTTTAGTCATTCTCAGACTGTTTTGTCCGTTCTTACACCGTTTCGGTAATTCGAAAACCCCTATATTAGTTTAGATATATAATCATATGATTTAGCACATTTGGATGATATGATTATTTTTTATAATATATTATATTATTTATTTCTTGCTATTCGTGTATTTATTGATTATAATACTGCTTATATGATTATTTATTATTAATAATGATATATTTACTTATTAATATTAGTCTTATTTTTAATTACTAAATTGTATTTATTTATTTATATATTTTTTTGTTCATGTATGTTATTATTTATTTGTATTTAATTATGCATTCTTGTATTGTGTAACTATGATATTATTAATATTCATGATTAATAAGTATTAACTATTTGTTTATTTATTTCTTTATTGAATTATTATATATATATTTATTTTATTATTTCTATGTTTACTAACATGACTATATGTTGATATTTATTCATGTTTAGCCGTGCATTTATATAGTATAATTATATTATTATGTTATGATACAGAGATGATAATATTTTACTTAGAAGTGGGTTCTAATGTAAGTTTTGTAGTCCGAGCTCGCCATAGAAGTGAAGACACGCTTGGACCTTGGACCACATGTCCGCAGGACTCTCCCTTTGCTTGATCTATGTTTGACTTCCTCCGTGTTGAGTTTAACCGTGTTTTAGATGTATGACGACACCAGCGGTGTTTTATCGGATCCCTCCGATGTTGGGTTATTTAGCCGTGTTTTTTACACATTTTCAATAAAACTTTAAGGTTGGCACCCCTTGATGGTTTTCAAAAGATAAGATCTAGAAACTAAGTCTTAAATCCTTTCCAAAGCCTACATGTATAAGTATGAGGGTTTATGACTTTTACGACTAAAAGTGTGTATGGAATGTATGGACCACACTAATACTCTTTCAAACCCTAAGGTAGTGTGGAATATGAGGGTACTGCATAACGCTACACATTTCCAAAATTTGTAGCACTAATTTAACCGTTCATTTTGCCACTCAAGTACCGTAGTGGGTGTATATGGAGGATGTGAGGGCGTAAGTATAGTATTTATGAATATGAATATTATTCGTGCATGCACTCCGGTACTTGTTTAAGTATGTTTGCTTACCGCCTGGTGTGAGACAATTCTAAAGTTTCCTAAGTTTCTATGGGTAATAGAATACCCATTTGTCAGTTGTACTGGTTATTTTTCGGACCAGTAACACTCGTTAGTGACATTTTTCATATTATATTGTACGTCTTGCAATCATGTACCAACTTTGGTAGGATGATAGATAAACGCTACACACTTGAGCTCAGCGCAGCTTTTTTCTTTCTTACTTTTATTTATATTTGATGCGTTTTGATAATGGCTTTGATTCTCATGATGCTAAGCGGGTTGCTTCAATATATTTTATCGAACGAGTCTTACCGACCAACAACCTGAAACATGAGTCGAGTCGATCGTAACATTTCTGATTCGGTTCTTAGGTGAACTGAAATTGTGGTGTTCAATTTATTAAATTAAATATATTAAGCAAGATGGTTAGACCGAATACATAATTAAGTTAGAGAGTTGTTCACGTTAATATTGAATGTAAACAAAGGAATAAAATCATGAATTATGAAAGAGACCAACTATTATCTTGTAAAATTATCATGAGTTGGAGACTTGGACAGACTTGATTCGTCATGTCTAAAACTTCATATCTCTAGAAATGCACCTCCAAAAATTCTAAATTTTGGAGGGAGTAAATTATGCATCTAAAGAATCTAACAAAAAAAAATCTGATAAAATGAAGTTTTAGAGAGATACATAACCATTTTAAATTGATACTATGATCAAGTTATTTAGATGATGACGTTGAGGGGTATAATTGACTTTTTATAATTGCATAAAATAGGAATAGTTTAATATGACGAATTTGTGGTAAATACTAAAGTTTGGAATGATGTTTTTAAGATTTAGAACTCTTATTTTAGGTGGTATTAAGAAGTAAACTTCCCTTTTAGATAAATACAAGTCATATTAGGGTTAAATTAATTAATTGGTGTAGAATACCCAAACTACTCCTAGTTAATTGTGCCAAATAGTATACAGGTGAAGAAAGAGGTCAATCCCTCTCTCCCTAAAACATATCTGACGCCAGCAGGCGAAGAGGAGGAGTCTAGGACTTGGCTTCGTTCATCTTCTTTTCTTAAATTTCTTTATCAAATCATCATATTTTTATAGAATTCATGTATAGGACAAACATGCATCATGATTATATTAATTTTATGTTGAATTTGAATGGTTTCTTGAGAAGAGAAATCATAGATTTTGTGTATTTCGATGATAGGATTGAATAGTTCCTTGAGTTCTCGGATATTGAACTCATTGGACATGTTTTTGTATGGAAAAAATAATTTATACATGTTTAGTTCTTGTTAAAATTAGAGTATGTTAATGCTTTTTATATTTCTTATAATTCATGATGAATTCTTGTTGATAATAGATGTGTCATGATTCTATGAAGTTTTATATATGTATGTAATCAATTTAACATGCTAGTTAATCTATGTAGGAAGATTATATAAAAATAGCATGTTAAATTATACTTTAATGGTAGAAATTGTTTCAATCAGTAATTTCATGTATCCTCATTGTAAAACCCCAGTTTTGGCTTAGGGTTTTACCCGATTTTAGTTTTATCTAGTTTGGGCAATCTCAAATTGGTTCGAGCGAGCTCGACCCACACTAGTTTTCTAATTATGAGTATGGGCCTACATGGTCGTATGAACATATTGTAGTGGCTGAATATGTCTAACATGCAGATAATAAGATCATGAGTTATCAGTGTATACTGAGATATACAAATTTGTTTGTATATGTTAGCCAAGATTTTAGACCTAGATCTATGTCGTTGCAGCGTTTAGTATATGTTTGGGATTTTTACGCTATGTCAATACATGCATCATAAGAATTTTAGATCATTCGATTGTACCTGTGTGGGCCCACCTTAATTTAGTTTAGGGTTAGAGGCCCGTTTAACTTTTTTTCTTTGATTCTCGCATGTAGAGTCAATTTCAGGACTCGAGTCAGTTTCGAGTTCGTATCGTCTCGATTTAAGCTATAGGTGGACCCCACTAAGCCACCGAATTGTCGATCGCTCTGATTGTGCCACATGCCAATATCTGAGCTGTCTACTCAAACTTGGCATTCTCTTTTTGAACTCGAGAGATTTCCCACATTTCGGAGCTTCACGCCCTTTAACAAAGCCACTACATCGGCGTGCCACCGGCGACACCTAGACTCTCCTTCGGCCACACCATCGGTACGGTCGTGACCATCTCGTGGCCGGCTACTAGTCCATAACCACCATCGCCATCGGAGCCGCCACAATAGCAGCTGGTGACAGTGTTTTTAGTGTTGCTTTCTGCCTCCATCACCACAATTTCGGGCCATTTTCCGGCGCCGGCAAGCTACCATTGGCCAGTCCAACTACCCCCACAATTGCATCTTACCTAAATCTACATTTTAAGACAACCCACGACAACCAATGTGGCCACGATCGTCACCGACGACGTTGCCACACCCAATGGCGATCCACCCCCTTGCTTGCTGTTTTTCAACCAACTAGTGGCCGGAATCCACAGGTTGTTACCACCACCACCTCCACCTTGATGCCACCTTCCGATCCAACCTAATGGCGACCCCAATCGCACTACCGTCGGCATTCTCTAGGGACGGGCACCGCCTCCCCCATGTTCGGCCCATTTACCCACCTCTCTGCGACTACGTCCGGCAGATGTGGCCATGTCTGCCAGCTGTGATCACGTCCACCTTGCTAGCCGAGTCCACCAGCCATGCCAAGTCTAAGTCCACCTATCCTGTCAGGTGTTCCCAGCCAACCCAACCCATTTTCCAACCCGGGTTGGTTCAGGTCATTCGATTTGGACTGGTTCAGCTTGGTTCGATTTGATTCAGCCGTTTTCGGTCGTTTATCGACCATTTTCAATAATTCAAAAACTTTTATATTAGTATAGATGTATATTCACATGATTTACCATGTTTTCATGTCATGATTACTTTTTTATTTATTATTTTATTATTTATTATTATTATTCATTCCTTATTATTTATGTAATTATTGATTATAATGCATATTTATACGATTAGTTATTATTATTCATGGTATATTTACTTCTAAATATTAATATTATTTATGTTTATTAAATTATATATATATATATTAATTTCTTATTTATCTATTTGCTTATTTGCGTGTATGTTATTATTTAAGTATTTTTAATTACTTATTCTCTAATGATACTATGATATTATTATTATTCCTGATGAATAAAAATTAAATAATTATTTATTTATTTATTTATTTGCTTATCGAATGATTATGTATTTATTTATTTAATTCATTATGCGATTACTAACATGAGTACACGAGTATATATAATATTTACTCGCGTTTAGCCATTGATTGGCATAGTATATTATTATGATTACATATATAGTATATGATATTATTATTTTATGTTAGAGTATTGACTATTTTTATGCATTTATTTTCTATCTATTTATACTGATATTATATATTTATTTACTTATTATTTGTTCTTAGTTATTTACTATATATGTCTCGATTTACGCATTGTGTGTTTAGCGGTATGTTTATTTAGTATAGTTTTTTTTATTAAGGTGTATTGATGATATGAGCACACACCACGAGCATGCATCATATAGAAACTTTAGTATTTTACTTAGCAATGAGTTCCGATATAGACTTCGGAGCCCAAGCTTGTCATCGCTGTGCATATATGCTTGGAGCTTGCACCACAAATCCGTAGTATTTTACTTAGCCATACAATGTCGGTCCATTTAGCCATATTTTCTACGCATGTTTAATAAAACTACAAGGATGAGATCCCTTGTTGGTTTTCGAACTTAAGCTCCAAAAATTTATGATATAAGCCTCTTTCCTAAACATATTATATAAGTATGCGTATTTTTACGGATTTCATAAATAAGGGAGTGAGCAGTATGGAGATATGAATGAATCGCACTAGTACTCCTTCAAACCATGAGGTAGTGCAGTGTATGATAGTACTGTCAAATGCAGTGCATTTCTGGAATATACAGCACTAACTTAACTGTTCCTTTTGCTACTCGAGTATCGTGGCCAGTGATATGGAAGGTGTGAGGGCGTAAACACTGTATGTATGTTTGAATATGATTATGAGCCGTGCATGTGAGCCGGCAATTACTTAAGTATGTTTGCTTACCGCCCAGTGTGAGGTTGTTTTGAAGTTTCATAAGTCTTTATGGGTAATAGAACACCTATTTGCCAGATTGTATTAGTTGATTTTCGGACTAGTAACATTTGTTATTGGCGGTTTTCATATAATATATATCGGCCAAGCAAATCCTAAGTCGACTTTGGTGGGAGAATAGATAAACGGTACACACACTTGAGCTGAACACAGTATTTACTTTCTTGCATTTATTTATATTTGATGTGTTTTGCGCTTATTCGACAATGTCTTCCATTCTCATGACACCAAGAGGGTTATTTTCATCTATTTTATCGATTGCGTCTTACTAACCAACAATATTAAACATGACTCGACTCGATCATAACATTTCTGATCCGGTTCTTAGGTGAACCCAAATCGGGGTGTTACAAATTTGTATCAGAGCCATGTCTTGGTTGATTGAGATGGAAGACTTTTCTTTTGAGTGAATTGTGTGAAGCTGTCCTTAGCCAAGTCGACAGGTATTTCTTTTGGTATTTTCTTAGTATTTCAGATTTTACTCAGTGAGACTTGAGGGATGCATGTTACAATAATAGAAATTATGAGATGGATATGAAATCATGATTTGAATAGATGCCAACATTAATCTCACTAGTATGTCATGATAAGCTCAGAGGCACATCTTTCTTTTTACCATGTGAGAGATTTAGATGACTTATGAGTATCTACATGCTCAGTTATTTAAGGTTGAGTTATATGGTGGCTAGAAGTAGCTACAACTTTGGCAACCGCATTGTAATACTTGCCCGCCTTTCGCATGTTACTACATAAGTTCTTCCTTGGGACATGGTGCACATTGTGAATAGAGTCATCAGAGATGACACTAGTAAGGAGCTTTGAGTATGGAGATACACAGATAGTTTTATTGCATATGAGCGTGAACCATCGAGTTCTTTACACAAATCCATTAGGCATAGTCCAAGGTCTATAGTGGAGAACTTAGTCTTTGAGATATATCATTGTGGATGGAGTATGCGGTTATGCCAGCAGATCAACCTAATCACTTTTAGAAAATGACTTGAGATGGACCACTTTCAGGAGATAACAGTAGATGAGGATAAGGAGTGTGGTGGATCTATTGTCCCGTGGATACTTTATGGCTTCCCCCCTTTTTCGCTAGTGTATGTCTGTCCCAACAGTATTGTGGGCTACTCTTAAATAGACATGCAAGAAAACACCTAGAATGAGCAAGATTACATTTGACCACGGATTTAGACGGTTGACCGGATTTCACTCGATCTTCCAAGGCTAGATTAGTGATTGCTATTGAGAACCAGTTAGTGTTCATAGGATCAATCATCCCAGATTGCTGGAGATAGTGTGGGTTCAGCATTGGATCACCATTGTACGTGTTACCACTATGACTGAGACCCCTCCTGATCAGATACACATGGTTGGATAACCTGAACCAAGTTGATGGCAGCTAACTCTAGAAAATAGACACATGGAGATAAATATGATAGAGATAGTAATGGGTTCATGACGTACATGATCAAGATCAGGCTTCAGTACTTGGATTGCACACATGGTTGGATAGGCTAAGTCGAGCTGATAACAACTACCTCTAATGAGACAGACACATGGAGATGAACATGCCAGAGATAGTAATGGGTTCATGACGTACATGATCAGCATCAAACTTCAGTACCTAGATAGCACAACCACCGTCCGAGTTGCACAACCATCATCCGAGTTGCATAACCACCATCCGAGTAAGACAACCAGCGTCCAAATTGCCCAACTACCATCCAAGTAGCACAACCGCTGTCCAATTAGCACAACCACTTTCACAACCACCATCCAAGTAGCACAGCTGTCATCCGTGATGCACTACCACCTACTGAATGCACACTACTACCATCTGTGATACAAAATGACCATTCGTATATTGCACTATCACCGACCGAGTGTTTAATTGTAGTGGAAGTAAGGGCCAAGTAATTACCTCACCCTACATGAGGACAACTACTTGAGGATTTTTTAGCTTTGCACAGAGACCTCATGTCATAGCATTGAGAGTAGAGTTGGGTCAGAGATTGAGGACAAGATACAGCTATGGTAACATTAACCAGACAAAGGAAAGTAAGGCACATTAGAATTATTTGGATGTAATGGTACATAATTGACTTCACTAGTTATCTTGCATACCATCACCTTGACCTCACATCCATAGGTCAGATGTTTATTGCAAGGTAGTCTTAGTGATAGTCTTATATGGATGCATATGGACAAAATCAGAGAACAAGACACTATGATATCCAGATAGGACGACCATAGTGGTCAGATTGTTCAGTAAGCGTAATAGCATGCATGTGACCCACAACTAGGGTTCCACAGATTATATGGTTAGAAAATGATCAAATACGTAGTTTAACTCATTTAGAGTTTGGCCTAGCTAGAGAGAGATATTTGACTCGTATTAGAATTTTGGCATATATGATGGGTTTAGTGAGGGAGCATCCATGAGGGAGACAGTGTCTTCCTTATGCTTTGCCGGCACGATTAGGTCCTTACCTTTAGACATAAGATGGAGCCTTTGCCCCGAATATAGGAGGTACCTTCCTGGTATTATTTAGGACTTACAGTGCAAGTAGTCGATGGCAGACCCCTTCCAGAGGAGACAACTTCACCCAAGCTTGGGAGTGACGAAGATAAAAACTTCAGTCAGACCATACTAGGCTGACCAAACAGAAGAACAACAATGTATGCTCATCTTAAATGACAGCTTTGCTTGAGAGTCTACCACAACATTAGTAGTCATGTGAGTCAAGACTAGTGCTACAAATCGGTACAGGACGACAGGTCACACACCATTGAAGAGTGGATGAGACACTTGTCAAACCTCACTACAAGTTCTCGTAAACTCAAGGGGAGATAGTGGTTATTTGGATCGGTTGAACCCCATCCATTTAGAAGTCCGTGACTAGTACGGTATAGAGAAACATATGCCTACTGTTAGTTGATTGAAGTAGAGCCACTTAGGGGTTGTCTCTTAGCCTCGTCATTGATTAGTTGTTCCATAGCTGGCCACCTATGACGGAGTCCAATCATGATGATCTTAGAGACAAATCCATTGACCTACCTATATTTTTGAGCCACCCAGTACCCTATATAGAGTTTTGTTACCATGATGACTTGATAGATTACCTTTACACCACCACAGATAGAGTGATGTACATACCTAGCAAGATTTTTCTCATGTCAGTGTATCCTTCTAGCAAACCTGATGTCAGACCACGTGAGGATGAGACACCTACTAGTTAGAGTAATAGAGCAGTGGGATCCTTTTTTCACTGGAGATACATTCTCTTTCCATATGAGGTAGACACTAGACAGAGTCGAGTACTTTTACACTTGTCATTTCAAATATATTAGTCCTATTATCTATTTTCCAGATGGTAGAGATGAGCAGACAATGATTGGTGCATGTGCCGCATAGCAGTTTGTCAGCAGAATGGCATCTTCAGTCAAGTCCTCTGATCGCAGTTGATGTAAGAAATTCTGAAGGCGAAATTTTTATGAGGAGAGGTTGCAAAACCCCAGTTTCGGCATAGGGTTTTACCCAATTTTAGTTTTGTCTAGTTTGGGCAATCTCGAGTCCGTTCAAGCGAGATCGAGCTAGACTAGTTTTCTAATTATGAGTATGGGCCCAGATGGCTGTATGAGCATCTTGTAGTAGCTGAGTATGCCCGACATGCAGATGATAAGATCATGAGTTATCAGCGTATACTGAGGTATACAGATTTGTTTAAATATGTTAGCCAGGATTTTAGGCCTATATCTAGGCCATTGCAGCGTTTAGCATTCGTTCGGGATTTTTAGGGTATCTCATTGCATGCATCATAAGAATTTTAGATCATTGGAATGTGCTCTAGTGGGCCCATCTTGATTTAGTTCCGGGTTCAAGGCCTATTTAACTTTCTTGCCTCGATTCCTGCCTATAGAGTCAATTTCAGGACCTCAGTCAGTTTCGAGTTCGGATGGTTTCGATCTGAGCTTTCTGCCTATCTGTATATTGTATATACCTATAGGTGGACCCACTAAGCGACCGAGTTATCAGACGGTCAGATTGTGCCATGTAGAAAAATCTGAGCCATCCAACCAAACTTGGCATTCTCTATTTGAACTCCAGAGATTTCCCACATTTCAGAGCTTCAGACCCTTTAGCGCCGCCACTACATCGGTGCACCACCGGTGACACCCGGACCCTCCTCTGGCCACACCATCGGTACAGCCATGACCATCTCGTAGCCAGCTACCAGTCTTTACCCACCATCACCATTGGAGCCGCCACAGTAGCCGCCGGTGACGGTGGTGACGATGCTTTTAGTGTCACTTTTCACCACCGTCGCCACTCTTTCGGGCCATTTTTGGGCACCGGCGAGCCACCACCGGCCAATCCGGCTACCCCCACAACTTTATCTTGCCTATATCTACATTTCAAGACAACCCACGATCACTGCTGTGGCCTCGTTCGCTGCCGACGATGTCACCACACCCAACGGCGATCCGCCCCCTTGCTTGCTGTTTTTTGACCAGTCAATGGCCAAAATCATTCGGTCGTCACCACCACCACCTCCGCCTTAACGCCACCTTCCTATGCCGACCGGCGGCAACTCCAGTCACGCCGCCATCGGCATTCTCCGGTGACGAACTCCGCCTTTCCCATGTTCGGCCCATATACCCACCTGTCTGCGACCGCGTCTGCCAGTTGTGATCACGTCCGCCTAGCCAGTCCAAGTCTGCCAATCCATGTCCATGTCTGAGTCCTCCTATCTTGTCAGGTCCACCTAGCCAACCCAAACCATTTTCCAACCCGGGTTGGTTCAGGCCATTCGGTTTGGTCTAATTCAGCTTGGTTCGATCTAATTCAACCCGTTTTCGGCCGTCTCTCGACCATTTTTGGTAATTCAAAAACTTTTATATTAGTTTAGATGAATATTCACATCATTTAGCATGTTTTGATGTTGTGATTACTTTTGTTTATTCATTATTTTAATATTTATTACTATTATTCATTCCTTATTATTTGTATAATTATTGATTATAATGTATGTTTATACGATTACTTATTATTATTAATGGTATATTTACTTATTAATATTAATCTTATTTATATTTATTAAATTATATATATCTATATTTATTTATTTATTTATTTATCTATTTGCTTATTTGCGTGTATGTTATTATGTAAGTATATTTAATTACATATTCTCTAATGATGACAATGATATTAATATTATTCATGATGAATTAAAATTAAATAATTATTTATTTATTTATTTATTTATTTATTTATTTATAGATTGATTATGCACTTATTTATTTAATTCTTTATGTGATTACTAACACGAGTATATATAATATTTACTCGTGTTTAGCCATTAATTGTTATAGTATATGATTATGAAGAGTATATTATTATTTGATTGGTGGGGAGAGAAATGCGTTTTTTGGCATTGGTAAATTTGACATACACTGTAAATTTGAGGTTTGAAATTGACATTGCTGCCCAGTGCACACTTGGACCCCATTTTCGGGTAAGGGTTTTACCCAATTCGAGTTTTGCCTTATTCGGGTCATTATAGAGTTGGTTCGAGCGAGATCGAGCTAAACTAGTTTCAGATTATGAGTATGGGCCCACATGGCCGTATGACCATGTTATATTGATTGAGTATGCCCGACATGCAGATGATAAGATTATGAGTTATCTGTATATTAGGGTATACATATTTGTTTCTATATGTTAGCTAGGATTTTAGGCCAAGATCTAGGATGTTGCAGCGTTAGCATCCATTTGGGATTTTCTGGGTATTTCATTTGCATGCACCATAAGAATTTTAGATCACACGATTGTGCCCCTTTGGGCCCATCTTGATTTCATTTGGGGTTTTGAGGTCTATTTACCCTTCTTGCATCGATTCCGAACTATAGAGTCAATTTTAGGACTCGAGTCAGTTTCGACTTCGGACGGTCTCGATCCGAGCTTTCCGTTCGTATGTATATTACATATACCCATAGGTGGACCCCATTAGACCGTAATTTATTAGACGTTCAGATTGTGCCATGTGGCAAGATCTAAGCCATCCACGTCAACCCTAGCATTCTCCTTTTTATTTGAGCGCATAGTTGAGAGAATCGGCCGAGTCGGATAGGACTTACACATGGGTAAAATCGGATCGGCGCCGTGCCGATCCGATTTTGGGCCCGAATCGGTCGGCCTCGAATACGCGACGGAATCGGTCGATTCGAACCGATTCTGACCAATTTAAATCGGAATCGGAATCGGGATAAATTGCCGTGAATTGGTTTTTTGTAAAAATCACTAAAATGCCCTTGCCTTTATATTAAATAAATTACTTACACATGGGTAAAATGGGAATTATAAATTGACAATGACCAAAATACCCCTAAATAACTAAAATACCCTTGTCCTTATATTAAATAAATTATTTATGCATGGGTAAAATGGGAATTCAAATTTGACAATGACCAAAATGCCCTTATATTACGAAAATACCCTTAATTTTATATTAAATAAATTATTTGTGTATAAGTAAAATAGGAATTAAAAATTGATAATGACTAAAATGGCCCCCCCCCTTATCCTCCCTCCGCCGCCGCTGCCCGTTCGCTCCGGCGGGGCGGGTCGGAGACGCCGGGGTAGGGGGGTAGGGAGGTGGCGGGCCGCCGGGGGGGGGGGGGGG
>JAVDBV010002264.1:0-15157 GCA_032619315.1 Piper longum
TATAGACACACACTATATTGACATGAATACTAGATATATAGTGTCCCCTTTGTGATCTTTTATCTCCTCACTCCCTCCCCTTAACTACTAGCATTCCTTGGTGCAAATGCATCACTTGCTTCCTCCCCATCACCATTCATGGCAGCTCCCAATCTCCTCTCCTTCTTTCTCCTTACCACCCTTCTCCTCCTCCTCACCTTCTCCTCCCTCGACTCTCCGGTGCCTACTCAGGGCCGTCCCGAGGCCAGCGCCTCCGCCAGCTCCGGAGATCACCAATACCAAGTATTTGACGTCAAGAAGATGCGACCATACGTGCTCGCGAGCTCCGACGGGACGTTGGCTAAGATCAAGAACCGTCGGAGGTCCAGACAAGGGAAGATGGTGCAGGTGAAGAGGTCGGCGCCGGCGGCAAATGAGTGGGGATCCCAGCCGCTCACGGCCATGCTGCCCAAAGGGTATGTTCCACCCTCCGGCTCCTCTGCTTGCCACAACGCCTTCCCAATCTCCATCAACTTCTACTGCGGTGAATTTGCTAATGACCCATGAATTTTGATCATATCATGCAACTCTTTCGTATAAATTGTTCATGGGTTTCTTTGATCTGGGTATGCGATCCATGGTGAAGATCATATATAGGTCTGGAACAAGATCAAAGGGTGATATGGTCTTCGTCCACCTCTCTTTCTTGGTTTTGGGGTTCATACTTCGAAACCCTGGAAAAAGAGTTATATAGCTTACAATTATATTTGTATTATCCATGGCTTTCTTTTGGCTCTCTTCGTGGTACAGATGCATGATCCATGGTGAAGGTCATGTATGTTTGGGATCTGGATCACTAGATCATAGTGGTTAAAAAGACGACTTTACAAATATGTCTGGTGTTTATCATGCAGAGAACACCGGAAAAGGGGGTGGTATTGGTCTTGATTTCCTTTCTTCTTTGTCGGACTGTTTTATTGTAGTTAATAGAACTGTAAAAGGGTTTTACGGTATATATCATGCAGAGAACACCGTTAATAGATTGTTCGATTACAGAGAACGATTATAGAGATTATGTTCTAGTGATCATCTGCATGTTCAGACATAATGGTTCAATTAATGATCAATATGTACTCTTTCTATTCTCGTCACTTTTTTAAAAAAAATTAATTTTTAATTTTCATGCTTGATCTGATCAAGAAGATTGTGAGGTTGATTAAGGGATGGAATTTATGTTCTTAATTTGGGAAATCAATCTAATTAATTGATCATGTGATATATATCTTGTTTTCCAAGTAAAGAAGAATGCAAGTCAATTGCCAGTTGCATTTTTCGAGTGCGGGCCATGCTCGTCATCAAATACGTTGAGATCATTGAATAGGAAGGTACAAGCTGGGTACGGTTAACAGACAACTAAAGAAACTAGCTCACATAAATTTTAAAGAAAATTTAAAATTTCTTTTTTTTTTGAAAGAAAAATGAAATCTTTTCAAAGTGGGTCACTAATTGCGTAAAGCATTGCAAGATAGACATACCATATGCTGAAAAAAACCCTTTTTCCACTTCCTTTTTTCTCTTATTTTTTTATCACACAATGAATTTTCCAACATAACTAGAGCCATGGAAGCGTAGGGTTTTCCTCTGTCATTCTGTGTGATCCAAATAAATGGTAAACAGTATAGGCATGGCAATGCAAATGTTCTGACCACTAACAATCCCTGCAGACCAATACTACATGTCAGCTCAAAGAATGAACATCTCGCTTTCATACACAGTGCATACAAAAATTAAAAGTTGAACCGCTCGCGCGACCCCATTGGTGAAAGAACAACCTGGCATGATATGATGTTACATGTAGTCTGATAAAGCCAGCAGGAGCAACTTTACAAGCGTAACTCAACGAGCAAACATAGTAATAGCAAAGCAGGGGTACAAGTTCCTGTTAACCTGTTAAATTCAAAAAACATTGGAATCATATGTTGATTGATACGTAGCTTTCTGATCAGGACTCCACATACACGGAGGTAATTATAGAATCAACATTAGTATAGTTGTACTTGAAACATACGTTTTTCGTCTTGTATGGGAAAAGAACACAGAAATAAAATCGGCACCCGGTGATTCCATGAATACACATTTGTATTTACCACCATTCTCTCATCAGCTAGTCGCCCAACCTAAACCGAAGGAAACCGTTTACCGCGTCCCATGGAAAAACCTCTTGTTCCATCTGGCATTTTTGGGCCTGGGAATGGCTTGTTGGACGCTCTATTGGTAATGACAGTCCCATGGCCTGGAAAGCATCAAGAAGAACAAATGAAAGAAAAAAAAATGACAGAAGAACAAAAACCAATAAAGAACAGACAGACCATCAACAAAATAAGAACAAATAATTTCTTGCATCCAAAAGAAAGAATGACAGAAACAGCAGACATCGGAACTGAACACATTCAAAAACAGTAAAAATTCCACAATTATTTGATGTTATTATCATGACGAGGAAGGGCATCTGGCCATTAAAACTTTGCCATTTACAATTATATGGATCTTAGAATGGGATACATGTCTCTCCAACTTCTTTTTAAGATAAGGTGGAGAAGAAGAAAGCCCACTAACCAACAAAATAAGAACCTGAGTAAAATGTTCACTCTACCTTGCCCAACTTGGTCTCGACAACTTTTTCCTCTATGAGAATGTCGTCCAGCTTTTTCATTTGGCAAATGCTTCAGAGTCTGGTAATAAAAAGTGCAAGGTCAGAACAATATTGTGACCCCCTAATACCTCTAGATATATCAATATGATAGAACTATCCATGCTAACATTTACAGAACAATTTTGTAGCAAAAATAAAATGATTTATAGTTGTAGATGGTCATCAAGCATTTTACTAGAAAAACTAATCATGATATAGAACAAAAGAAAAACCTCTTCTTCAGACAATTGATCAAGTAGATCTACGGCCTTCACATTCTGTTCTTCACCAACTGGATTTACGTCTTTATCTTCAAACCTATTCTTCCAACCTTTTGAAGCCAGCCCATACTTCCCCTGAATTGAAGACAATTACACCTCAGCTGATAGAGAGCAATTACAAGAAACAGCAATAACAATGGGCAAAAGTACTTAACAATAGCTGCTAAAGGAAAATGAAGAAAATAGACAAACATTTCAATAGTACCACAGGAAGAAATAACCAACCGTTCGCTTCAAAAGAAGCTCAACCCGCATTCCACTTCTCCAATTTTGGTCATCATTTAAACTTTTTGCCTGGTAAAAGGAAAACATATAAGCTGTTACCACAGGCTCTATGGAAGGGGCAGCTGATGGAAAGCTCTTCAAAAACACTTACAGCTTTCTCAGCAGCCTCAACTGTATCATATTCAATAAGTGCAAGTAGCTGCAACCACAGTTGCCAATTTATTATGCCAATGAGAATGTATAATAAAAGTACATCTTTTCACCTTAAGTGGGAGAAAAGTAAAATAAGTTAAATGCCCCAAAACACTAAAAAACTATTGACTAACATTAGTAATCTTTTCACAACTAAGTGATGACTGGATCGGCAGTGATACAAGTTTTCTGCATAAGATTTAGTTGAATCTGCTTTTTTGGAGGTTCAAGAAAAAATTAAAGAATGCCATCAATGACAAACAACCATCATGATGATCAGAGCAAATGCGGATTGAATGTTATAAGTAATATAATAATCACTATATTGCACTAGACAGGACAACCCTTCTTAAGGGTTAGCCAACTTACAAATCACAAGCAAAGTTCCACTTATACCCTGTTGGTATTGGACATTGAAGTAATGCATATATGCTCGGGGATGTTAAATAAAAAACTTCATGAAACAGTGTTAATGCACCAATGCAGTTTATTCATAATGGAAAATTGAGATGTCTGCTTCTAATTGATGTTTATATACCTTTCCACAGTCAAGCATCTCTTTTCTGCTAGGTTTACTTGACTCTTGCACTAATTGTGGCTCATGGATTTGAATGTCTTTAATACTGCAAAAAGGCTCTCACACTAAGTTCACCATTGGAAGAAACAAAGCAGAAAAATTTAGAAAAAGAAAAGGCTTACCCTCCAATAGCACCAAATATTTGTCTCATGTTCTCTATTGAATAATCTTCAGGAAGGTTTTTGACTATGACAGTTCTTAGCTTTTCCAACAATTAGGAATGGTGAGGGAAAGAAAACAACTAGTTAGCAAGAAAAATCATCTTATACGCATAGTGCAAACAAGAGAAACCTGTTGATGGAATAAGAACCTTTTCATCGCCTGTGTCAATTTTAGGCAATGGATTCAGCCGTCTCACTTGCTTTGCATCAGAACTCACAACCTACCAAAGCAATTTAAACAAAAAAAGTGGCACTAATTTACGCACAAAAAAGTGGTACTAACTAACTAAATTGCTGCAAACGCAAAAAACCAAATTAGAGAAAGGGAATGACAGATTGAGACACAATAAGTGAAAAAACGAAAAAATGCAATTTGACAGATGTTTACAAGTTGATAAGATGACTTAAGAGCCTCCGCTACCAATGCGTTGTCCTGTATTAGTTTTTTCATCTTCCTGAAAGACGCTATAATTCCAATAGGAACTGCAATCAACAAACCAACTTCTTTAATGGAACGACAGAAATTTTACCAATAAAAAAATGTTCATAGCAAGAATAAGGGGATAATGGCGATTATTCTCTTGCAATAATCCAAATTCCCACGCATGAAAATGAAGATAAACCTACATGCAAATATGATGTAGTGCAAGCCATAGTATTTTGATGTTTATTTTCTAATTATTTATGTGTTTGTGACTAGTGTAATTTTCTGTTTTTAGCAATTATGGGGTAATTTTATGATTTTATTTCGATTAGGATATTTAATTATATTCAGATTAACGTTTATCATGTTTATGCTATAAACAGGCAACTCATAAAGGGTCTTCTGTTTCATTTCGCTAGAGAATACAATAGTATATATCTTTGTTTCTAAAAATTTGTCAAATTAATTCCTTTTTCCCCTTCCCTAAATTATCTAACATGAAGAAACAAAGATAAGATGAGAATCCTAAGATTACACCATAACTTAGCAAAGCATAACATGTTAAAGGAGCAAACATTCATCTCTCAGTTCTCTTCTTGCTAACTTGAACTTTTAATGGAACCCATGAGAAAGCACGTGAGCAGTTAAACATAAACATTGTCACTTAATACTAAGATTGCACCATAACTTAGCAAAGTATAACATGTTAAAGGAGCAAACATTCATCTCTCAGTTCTCTTCTTGCCAACTTGAACTTTTAATGAAACCCATGAGAAAGTACATGAGCAGTTAAACATAAACTTTGTCACTTCCCTAACAGGTTAATTGTTAAGGAGAGGCAGCTAACTACTAGTCATAGAACAATCTGTCTATTTCATCATTTTTTTCTTAAAAACATGGCTCTTTATACAAGAATGAAAAATCATTAACGGAGCTTGCAATAGAGGAGGAGATCAAAGAATTCAATGATACTGCTATTGACACCTATTTAACTTCAAATTATCACGCTCCCACTAGCTAAACTGACACTTCAGCAAGATCCATATTTTCCTGGTTATATTATTACATATTAGCAGTAAAGACTACACCAAACTGAAGCTGACGTTAGTTAAACAGAAGTAGAGCTTTTCATTACATACAGGAGGATTCATATATTTTGCAGCAGTCTAAAATGCTCATTATTTACACTCACACAAGCTACAGTGACCAATTTTTGCACTCACCAAAACCGTTTTTGTTTTTCTTTATTTGTTTTAACATGAACGTGTCACTGGGTAGATTCTCATCACTGAAATAGTACTCCACCTGCAAAATTTATTTTTCCACAGACATATTATAAGATAAAGGTTCAATCTCCAAAACCTACATATTAGAAACACATTACAATAAAAAAAAAAAACAATACGCAAAAATTGTAAAGAATCCAACAGCTAGTTATACATAAACTGTTTTTTCAGTAACCACAAACTGTCAACTCTACTAGTATGAATTACACAATCACAAGATCATTAGCTTCCCAATATAATTGTTGCATGAAGGACATCAAGCCAACATCGAAACATGAAGGATGCACAGCACTTGTCTTGCCGAAGAATAGCACACACAACAACATATAAGCGGCCAAACCAAAATTTCATAACAAGTTCCTAAATAAGGGAGGGGAAAATGGGTGTAACGAAGAACATGTACAACTATGATCATCGAAACATGATCCAGTTTTAATAGGAGAGAAAAGTGCTCATACCTGCTTGACGATCTTGTCGCGGAGGTCATCCGAGAGGGTGGCGGGAGGGATGACATCGGGGGGAAGATCGTCGGAGGGCGGAGGCGGGGCCGCCGCTTGAGGCTCCAACTTCTTGGATGCCGGCGAATCGACTCCCTCGCCGGGAGAGGGGGACGGTGAAAAGACATCGACGGCGGCGTCGACATCGGCGGCGGCGTCCATGCTCCGGCGTCGGCTCGCCGGTGATGGCGCCCTCCCCTAAACGTCGCGGCCGTCTCCGATGCCGGCGGCGTTTTTTAAGGGTGGGAATCCATGGAAAGACGTTTCGTTTCATGCCTTCGCCAAGCGTTAGTGAACCTGGAAACGAATTCCCAGAAATGATGAAATTTGGGGTTGACCGTGGAAACCTAAACTCATTTGATTAAGTAAAGTGGATGAAATGTAACTGCGAATTACACATCTGATGAAAGGTGTATTAACCTAACCCCCTCAAATAAATTGGCTTAATTTTTTTTAATATGAGGTACAATGAAATCCTATATTTCAAGTGTGCAATATATTTAAATTATCTTTATTTTTTACAAAAAGCAGTTTTTTATATGAGTACGTATAAAATAATTAATATTAAAGATTAAAATAAACATTTAGATTTAGATTATCTGTCTTAAAAAATAGTGAAAAAATAATATGATTTAAAAAATAATAAATATTTTTTTAAAAAAATAACAAAGTCATATGTTTAAATTTTAATAAATAAAATGATTAAATATGAAAAAATAGTGAAAAATGACATTGTCACATTGCTAGTAAAGGTTTTTAATCGTCTTTTTTCATTATTATATTTATTTTTTTGTTCAACATTATTATATTTTAAATTTTGATTAATATTAAGCAAGATGTCACTCTATGCATGGCCTATAATAAATAAATTTTAATTTTACCTATAAACTTTTATTAAATATTGGAATAAACTCTAATAATTTAATAGTTAGATATGGAATGTGATTGACTGACCTATCATATTTGAATAAAAAAATTAATTATAATTATTTAATTTTTTATTATATATTTTTTCCATATAATTAGATAAAATCTTATGATTAAGAAGTTAAAAATTAAAGTTAATAAAGTTTGAATCTATTACCATTACCTTAAAAGGTTTTTTATTATTTTTTAAAAAATTAAAGTTAGCTAGATTCCAATTCGTGCCAAAGTAATTTTATTGTATTTTCATAATTATTTTTGTATTTTTACAAATAAAATAATTAATGTTAAATATTAAATTAAACATTTATATTTAGATTATCTATCTTAAAAAATAGTGGAAAATACGATGATTTAAACAATAATAAATAATTTGTTAAAAATAACAAGGTCATATATTTAAATTTTAATAAATAAAATGATTAAATGTGAAAAAATATAGTAAAAATTGACATTTTCACATTGCTAGAGAAGGTTTTTAATAATTATTTTTTATTCATATAATTATATTTTAAATTAAAGTTAGTCAGGTTTAAATCTCTTACCTTTACCCTAAAAAGTATTTTTATTATATTTTTTAAGAAATTAAAGCTTGAGATTCAAATCCATGTCAGTCTACCAAACTTGTTTTATTGTATTTTTTTAAAAAAATTGTATTTTAATTTGTTAATTCTCTTCTTCTTATCTCATCTTAGTATCGAGTTTCCCTTAGTAAGGGTATATATATAAGAATTGGAGGCTGGCCTAGGAAAGTGAATTCTGACCCCACAAACTCTTGAAAAAAAAGTTCTGGGTTTTTGAGTTCGCGCCAGTTTCCTCCATCCCCGCCGCCGCTGCTGCCCCGCCTACTCGCCGTTAGTCCTCCTGATTATTCTATTTTTTTTCTCTCTTTAATAACAATAATAAGTATTTGCATTTTATTGTTGCGTGCTAATTTGCGCTATTGGATGTGTTAATATATAATTTTTTATGCACCGTTTCTAAGCTATCAATGGGAGTCATTGTTTCTACAATTCGTCTTTTGTTTCCTTGGGGATGATCTGTGTTATGTATTGAAGCTTTATATACCTGTGAATGCCGAGCTTTATCAGTGGAAGTCCTGTTACATTGATGATATGTAAAAGTAGATGCCATGTTCATCAATTTAGAGCTACTGATATGGCTGATGCTCAGGATTTTTGTTAATGGATTTCAAGCATTGCTTTTTGCCATTTTCTGTGGTAGATGCTCAGGATGGTTGATGGATTTAAAATGTTTCAACTTTCGGTTTGTGATTAGTTCATCTTATTTTTAACTTCTGGTACCTGCGTCGGGTCGGGGTTACTCCCTGCGTGCAGGGGAAATCTTAGCCCTGGGTTTTACATCCAACAACATTGACATTGGAAATTTTACCATCAACAGGCAGTTATATTAGAAACCCTAAACAATGATTATTTGATTACCGATTATCAAAACCGGAGAAAAAAGTTAGTTATTTTAGAAATCCTAAACAAGGATCAATTTCAGTATGAGATAGTAAAGATTAGTGTTTAATGGATAGGTATAGACATATAGTTCTGGCTCCTAAATGCAAAATGAATTATTTTCAAGCATTCTGAACCACTGCCTGGTGGCTGGAACATATGCAAAATAGGATACCATGGAACATGTTGGTGAAGTATTGACATATTTGTTTATTCGGAAGGAGATATTTTGGCATTGGTTTCAAATTGGAGTTGTGTTTTGTAAAGAATCATCTTCATTTGGTTTTGCCACCAGTAGAAGACATTGGAATTCCTTGTTTTATTTGTGACATAATAGATGGCATGCTGAGGCCAGTAAAATCAGGTTATTTTGCTGTGAAAGCTGGGTAGGGAATGCTGTTGGTTATACTGCTTGAAATGACTTGGAAATGCCGTGTCTAACTAGCCTAAGATAAATTTGAACAAGGACTACTGATGATTATGTGAACTAAAGTCATGAGTTCTTTTCTTATGCAGGACAAAATTGCCTGAAAAACAGAATTGATTCCCTAAAGCTAGCACACATGGCAATGATGCTGAAGAATAAAATGTATACAATAGGCTCCAGGCTTTTTCATAATAGACATTTGCATTTTGATCTCCATGTTCCCTTTCAAAGGTCAGTTGGAAATGCAGTAGAATCTGCATTTATCTTACCAGAATCAACATATAAGGTAGAGAATTTTCGCAAAATAAAAACACCAAATCCCTCTTCCATCGTGTATATGGAGGTTATGGCGGTTCCAAAGAGGAAGGTAAAACTTATCTTCTTTTAGTGAGATGATCGATGTTTTGATGATCGTAAGCAGTTAGTGATGACTTTTTTTTGGTTTTAGTGTAGAGATCTGTTTGGGTTGGATTTGATATCCAGGCATTGTTTAGTTAAGAAGATGTCTGTTTTATTGTTTGTCAGGGATGAATTTACCTTTCTTTGTATTGCTATTGTCAAATGTCATTCCTATCTAGCATATCTAAATTTCAGGAAATTGGCTACTTTTATTTTGTCAATTGCATATGGTTAGTGAATTGTGCTCGGACAGGTTTCACCCCATAAGAGAGGCATTCGAAATGGTCCAAAGGCTTTGAAACCAACTCCAGTGATTATTAGATGCAAGTAAGAGAAACCTGATTACTATAATTCTGTTCAGTGTTTACTTTTCTGATTGCCATGTATTGCTGTGGCAATTACCTTTCTCTGAGTTCAATATTTCTCTGTGGAACCACTGGAATGTGGTGCCTCATAAATTTGTGCTGGGTAAGAGAAACTATGTTGATTTACTCTCGCATTCTCTCTGTTTTATTTAAGGAACTGGTAAACTAAAAAGTTACATGACATGAGCTGCTTAGATCCTTAAGCTCCCCCCATCTGCTTGGACGAATCAATCTGCCCTTATTTAAGAAGTGCTTTTTCTAATTGGTGTTGTTTACATGGAAATTCAAAATTTGTTGAGCTTAACCTTGATTTTTTTGCATACTGGATTGAATCCTGATTTTTGTACTCAAACCTGAATGGAGGACAAAACAAGTTATCTTTTTCGTTTTAGTTGAAGCATGTAAAATTATTCTTATAAGATTGTCTTGCGCCAATATGTCCCCATTTCTTATGAATATATATATCCTCATCTATATATATAATTGATACTGATGTTTATTGTCAACAATTGTTGCAGAGCCTGTGGGAGGGTTAAGCTGCCGCACTTTTACTGTTGCACTGGGATTAGAGAACCTGGTGGCAATACTTCTTAAACCAATTGAGCTTTGTTAAACATGTTCTCTGGTGGAAGGATGTAAAGTAAAATTCCTTGAAGACTTCCTTATCTCGGTTCTGCTAGCGAAAGAACTTCTGTTGAGCATAAACTAGTGATCAAGTTTTTCATCAATAAACACTTTCTATTGTAGAATTTCATGCTAAAAATCAAGAAACAGAAGTGATGTGCATTTTTTTTCCAAGCGAAGTGATGCACATTCTTTGGATACCAGTCGTCTCTGCATGGTTTTTTTGTGAAATTTAGGTTGTTATATATATTACAATTACTAGAGTTCCAGTAAGCATGGTCGGTGTGGCCATTCATCTAATAGAAAACAGAGCTTCAGTACTTCGATGTTACAAGGTAAGTCGATATTACATCTTACAGACTTATCTTTTCTGTAAAATCTGGAGCATGTTCATGTAAGATTTTCATAGACTAAATATAGAAGACAGCAAGCATCCACTTATTTCACACTAAGAAATGTAAAGATGAGAAGGAAGCCGAGGCTCCACCATGACCATCAACGGAGCATTGCGGCGTGTGTTGAGGCCACATGTCTCATCCATTTCCAGTTCCTCAGGTGTCATCTTCCCCGGCAACTTCAAGTGGAAACCATGCAAGAGATTCGCCAACACCAATTGGACGTTTTTCATGCCTAAGTTGTAAGCTGGGCACAACCTCCTCCCTGCTCCAAAAGGCAGATAGTTGAAGTCCTGACCTTTGATGTCAACTGATAGCTCAAAGAACCTCTCAGGTAAGAACTCCTCTGGAGAGTCCCAAGTTGTTGGGTCTCTCATAATAGACCATACACTAACGAGAACTCGAGTTCCTGATTGGATATCATAGCCATTGATTTTGCAGTTCTCTCTAGAGAAGTGTGGTGTCAGAATTGGAACTACTGGATGCAGCCTCAAGGTTTCTTTGATTATTGCATCAAGATAAACCAGTCTATCCATATCTGTGTCTTCAACCCACCTCTCCTTGCCCACCACTGCGTCTAACTCTGCCCATGCTTTGCCCAGCATGTGAGGATGCTTCAATAGCTCTGAAATCGCCCAGTCTACTGTCAGCGATGAGGATCTGTCCCTCCGGTTATGGCTTCCTGTTTCAAGAAGCAGCATTAATGCAATATCCAGCATTTGTCATTCTTGAGTATACATATTGTACTAAAGGAGTTCTTTTCCTACCTACTAAAACTTTTAGTTATACAAAAAAATGTCCGAGTATAAATTCTATATAGAGGCAGGAAAAAAGAAAAGCATATCATGAAAACTAAAAAAAAGTTGTAAAAATACCATTGTCAAGGCCTTGACATTCTCCATTGAGAGCTTAATTTCAAGATTTGGCTCATCCGCTTGCTCCAGCATCACATCAACCATATCCTTCGGAACCCAATCCTCCCTCTCCAACCTTCTATTACTATGCTCACTAATCACATGTTCCAGAAACTGATCAAATTTCCTGCTCACTGTCTTCATCCTCTTAACATACCCTTGCAAATCTAGAAAATCAATCCAGGGAATGTAATCACCAATGTTAGAAGACCAGCCATTGACGAGAACAAACTCATCGAGCATCTTCCTGAAATCTTTTGGACTGATCAAGGCATTTTCAACATCTGATTCATCTATATACTTCTTGCCCAGGACTAGACGGCTTATAATGTTAAGAGTGGCAATTGATAGTTGTTGTCCGAGGTCAATTGGATTGCCAGGCTTGTTGAAGAGGTCCGACACAAATGCTCTAACCTCTTCTCCACGGATATACTCAAACGAATCAAGACGGCGTGCACTTACCAGCTCAATGGCATACAGTTTGCGAGCTCGGCGCCAGTATGGTCCATAGGGAGACCATGTCATATTAGAGCTGTTGTAACCAGTATATCTTCCAGCAGCGGTTGGGGGTCTGGAGGCAAAGAGGGCATCATGGGTCTTGAGCACTTGTTTGGCCATTTCTGCAGAGGAGACCACTATGGTCGGCTGGGAACCAAGCCAGAGATGCATGAGAGGACCATATTTTTGAGAAAGAATATGGAGAGATCGATGTGGTAAGGGACCGAGAAGTATGAGATTTCCTATGATGGGCCATGGCTTGGGTCCTGGAGGTAGATTCAGTTTCTGGCGCAGCAGGGCCCTGGACAAAAGAACTAGCAGTGCAAGTGATAGTACTGCTGCTGCGCATGATCCAACCCACATCTCAGATGCCATGTTCTTAATTGGATTGGTAGTTTCTCACACAGTGAACATCTGGTCCAATCTAACAAGAGAGAATATATAGCCTCATTAGACAAAAATAACGAAAGATATAACAATTTAAAAAATAAGGTCATTCAACTTATGAAGCGAATTTCATTATTCCTCTGATGATAATGCGATAAACATATTAAAGAGACGTATACAGAAAAATAAAAAGAGGCCGGGAAAAGAAAATGAACAGACCAAGAGTTAGATTGAATATCAGATTGATCTTGTTGCGAACATGAGTAAGGTTTGTACTCAAATCGGAAGAGAAATGTCGAGCTTCGCTGCTTGAGCTTGCCAAGTGCTTCTGAGCAAGGGCTACTTTTGATTACGTCCTAGTCTAAAAAAAATACGTGGACTCGGATTTAGCCGACCGGAGATATAATTATAATTGTCATTATCATATGCTTTCTGACAACGGGAACAAGTTAATTTAATTAATCGAGTTTTATTATGCTTTAAATTGATTCATTCATTGAAATTTCAGTCAAGTAAGCCCAAGTCGAGCATGAGCAGTTTGGTCGTTTTATAATTGTTCCATATGATTTTATTTCAAGTTGTAAAGGATAAATTTTCTTTTTGCACTACGACAGTTTTTGGATGATTGTTATAACCAAGTTTCTTAGAATTAATTTGTCTTGATAGCAGTTAATATCATTTTTTTTAAAAAAATTATCAATGTTGAATTTTTTAGATAAGTGATTTCATGATTTGATGGCTAAATTTGTATAGAAAATTCAATTGTGGTTATGTTATAATTAATCGACAATTTTTATATATTATTAAAAAAAGTTTTACATGCAATAATATTATAAACAAGTTAACATTTGTTAAAAATCTGCATGATATCAAAATTTAATCATTAATAAATACTATCTTCAGTACAATACCTACAAGTTCAATGAATTTTACAGCTAATATTAACAATAATAATAAGATTTTATAATTAATTAATAATTTTCTCTTATAGAAAACATTACGTTTCATATATGAATATTTTGTTGTATATTTTTTGAATCGAAACAAAAAGAACTATTATTTGTTCAATAGTAAAAAAATAGTTTTTGCTCAAATTTTATTAAATATTTAATCACTATCTAAAGTGAAAAAAAGAATATATTGCCCACTTTAGTTTTGACTATAGACGAATTTAAACAATTATTAAAAAGTACACTCCATGCCCAGAGGTTAAAAATAATAAATTGATCTCACATGAAAAAAAAGAAGAAGATAAAAACGGTCGTTGTTTGTGCTATACTATATATATTATAATAGTCAGGCACAATGTTATAATAGTGCAAACAAAATTTAATAATAATTTTTATTTTTTATTAAATAAGAAAATATAATTTTTATTGAATGACAAGATAAAATATAAATCAAATTATTTTATTAATAAAACTATGCCAAAAGTGACAACTTATAGTATAAATTTTTTTAATTATACCTATAATTTTTTGTTGAATAATAAGATAAATTATAATAATTTAATATATTATTGATATAAATTTAATTAATTTTGACTTTAAATATAAAAAGATAAAACTAAATTGAAAGATAATAATATTTTGATTTATTATTATTATTATTATTTAAATCAAATAATTTTTTATAGGGGAAAGAAAAAAATATAAAAAATTTATTTAATAACATAGGTTTTTTCCTCCAACTTATATATTTAATAATAATCAATAAACGGTTTAGGTAGTAAGACCTGACCGATTATATCCCACTTTTGCTGTAAAAGAACGCACTCCGATCAATCTCCGGCGAACACGACCACCGCCGGCGACGGCGGCGGGCGCGGCGCGGAAGACGGGAAGAGGCGAGACTCTGTTTCCTCTTTGCTCAATTTTTTTCTCTTAACAACAACCTTAGTTTTTGTGGGGCTTATGTCTTATGGTTAAAGAACAAAGAATTTTTTTTTTCATTTATTTCATGAAATGTGTCTATGCTTGCATGTCAAATATTTTGTTGGGACAATTTGAGATTCTTATTGATAATATATGTGTATGTGTATGAATTATATGCTCTAGAACCATTATGTTCTATTTGTTTGTATGAATTTGTTGAGATGCAAGAACATGAATTATCTGTTTATGCCATTGTATGAGCAGTGTGGGGCTTGATTTGCTAATTTAGTGTTTTTTTTTATGTTCTTCCTGTTGGGTTAATCTCACGTCCCATTTGGAGGCAACCGGTGACTTGTATATAAGCTAATGGGAATGCCTTAATTCTTAAGCTAGCTTTTGGATTAAGAGAGGCCCATGAACCTCAGGGCCCGAAGGGCCCAACAAATGATATCAGAGCCAAGGTTGGTTTTGGTGTTGGTGTTGCCTTAATTAGCCACACAATTTATCGGCCGTTCCGAATTTGTGTCTCCAGATTTGTCGGTCGGTCCGAAGTTAGCCCGAATTGGTGTCATC
>JAVDBV010002265.1:0-33388 GCA_032619315.1 Piper longum
CGAAGATATATATATATATATATATATATCTTCGTCTTCAAAGATATAGTTCGGTAGATGGTAGAAAGTGGTGGGCTTTGCTCCGAATGTTGCCTGCCGACAATCTGCCTAGTTTATTGAGGCCACTTGGGATTTGCTTGTTGAAGGGGTACAAATAATGTAGTGCTGCAATTTAGACGGCAGATTGACGAAGCTATAATCGTAGAATGTTTCATCTTGTGCACGTAAGAGAAAAGATCACTAACTCCAGGTGAAAAGTCCCGGTAACCATAAAAAATTCCATTCATTACATATATTTTATATTGGTTTTTTGGAAAGGGCCTTGTGGCTTCACGGCATGCGTTTCTAGGGAATACTTAATTCTTTTCAAATAGCGTTCACACTTTCTAAAATGTATTTATGTCTTAACGGCGAATAATACAAAAAGCAGCGAATACTCGCGTGTTCATTTTTTGCACTGCTCAATATGCTCAATAAATGTATGTACTACCAGTCTAGTACTCATGCTTCAGTTTATAAATGACTGATGGACTAAATTATAAATTCAACAACGAGGCTATTATTTTTTATATTGGCCCTGGCCAAACATCACGATTTTTATTCACATAAGAACCAAATTAAAATTACAACAACAGTTAAACCAATTCATGTTTAAATCAATTAATTTATAAAATTTGAATGATAAATAGATCGAAATAACCTTTTTAGCGTTTTGAGAAAAGAAGACACTGATAATGTGCAACCAACACTCAATTAAATATATATGAATAAATATATGTGAACACATATTATATACAAACAAAATAGTGAAAGAAAATAATGGTGCTTTGAACTAAAGTGTGTATAATATCTATTTGTCCTTTCACCAAACTTGATATAATATATAATAATATAAGACTTAAATATATAATAGGAAAAATGTCAATAACGAGTGTTATTAATCAAAAAAATAATTAGTACAAACTGCTAAGTAGAAATTAATTTTTATGATATATAATAGTGAAAAATCGTATATACTCTCTATGAGAACATTTAAAGGTCATTTATTAAAGAGCCATCAAGCTGCAGACTAAATAACATCTTGAACTAAACCTGTAAAACCCTGAAAATAATTAGGTTATTTTATTTAAGATTTTGTAAACCTTGGAACGAGTCTTAAATATTATTTAAATAAATTCTTATTTTCTAAATCTTGCTTAGTTAATTTTTATTAAAAAGAAAGAATAATAATAATATAATATAATAATATTAATCCTTTTAAATCAACCAAGTGGGTGTTATGAGTGATTAGGGTCTAGCCGGTGTGGTTAACCATTTTTGTTATTGTGGAGATTGGATAGACTAGGTGACTCTTAGGCATTACACGATGTGGGGAGATTTTAAGGGAGTTAGACATTACACACATTAAAACCCTTTTGGGTGAGTCTTTACGTTTTTCATCATCTCCACATGCTTCTCCTCTCCCTTACTTCTAGTGTCAACCTTTTCTACTCCTTTACCCTCCTTCTTACTTGTATCATTTTTCTTTTCTCTCATTATTTTTTTCCCTTCTTAATGTATGCATCTTTTTGTTTTTTTTTTAAAAAAAAAATTATTGTGAAGATTTATTTAATTTCTTCTTGTCCAATGTGCATGTTCATCATGTTCGTATATGATTTTTTATTCTAACACATAGTTGCATGAATTTTTTAGTATAAAGAATAACAAGAGCTAGCAAATAAATGATTAATTAATCAATTAATTTAATTTAATAAGATAAATAGCATAATTGAAAATATTATTTATATATTAGTTATATTCAACCTCTATAATATTTTCATAAAGGCATCTATACTTATAATTTGAAAACTGAATTGACTCCAACTAACTTAAAATTGAATCAGAAAAGACAATAAATGGGTAAAATTTTAACCCAAAATTGGGGTTTCACACCTGCCCACACACGGACAACTTACAAAACCTTCATTTTCGCCCATTTTGTACTCTCCCTAACTTCCCACTTAACTCCCATCTCCCACAACAATTAAAAAGGGATTTAAGTTTTGTATCCTAATTGTAAAGGTCCAACGCTATCACATCAATGAAGAAATGATTGGGCTTGTCAGATCCATATTTTGTCTGTAGTAGACGCCTAAAAAGAATGATCGTTTTCCCTCTAGGAAAAAAAAATGAACGATCCTTTGCACTCGGGTGGCCACATTCATTCATACTCGTAAAATGGAAAAGTATGAGGCTCTTTTAATAAACTGGAAGTGGCGACAATCGTGCAGACAATATAAAAAACCATGAAAATATAGCTAACCAGTATACACTGGTCTTATTGCTCAACCTTCATTTGATTTTTATTTGTGATATAAGTTAACATCTTCGTTTTGTTTGCTGATGAGAAACACAAACCGGATTATCATGAAATACCCACTGGCTCAAATCATGCATGTTTAAGATATATGTTGGGAAGGATTAAAAGAATTAGGATGGGCAAAACTAGCTTCATTTAGTTTGTAATTTGTACAATGTATTAACTTTCGTTTCATACAAAAAGATATATATGTGGTGATCAAGTCAGAGTTGTTTTCATCTTTGTTGCCAATGATTTCTATTTTCTCGTCCAGGGCTGTTAATTGAGCGAGCCAACTCGTGAGTATTTAACATTCTACTTGGTTCGATTCGACTCGAAACTCGATATTTAAATGCTCAAACTCGAACTCGATACGAATTCGAATCCTACGAGCAGAGCTTGACTAAGGTCGTGTTCGACTCGACTCGACTCGGTTATAACTCAAATTTGACTCGAACTCGACCCGTAACACGACTCGATAAAATAATATAATAATATAGTTTTATATTATATATATATACTAATAAGTTTAATTGTAACTAGTTACATTTATTTATTTACAATAAACAGCAAAGAAGTGAGATAGTTGAGATAGTATGTATTCAAGTCTTTTGAAAAAGGTTTTGGGTTCAAATCACGCCATCTACATATTTTTAATCGAGCTAGGTTGAGTTGAGCTCGAACACGTAAAAAATATTCGAGTCGAACTCGAGTATATATATTCAAAAATTATTCGATCTCGAGTCAAGTTTAAACAAACTTTAAACTATTAATTCAAACACTAGTCAAACCCAACTCACTCGTTCATTTAACACCATCAGTCGTCCACGACAACAATCTCATGACTTGTCGGCGTACTTTCTCGCATCATCTTGTTTCATTCCTACGTTATTCATCTCTTCCGCACCGCCCGCACCTTTTTCTGATTCATAGCATACTGAAACTAAACTAGCCCGTTATTTCAATATCGCAATAAATGTTGTGTTATGAAAGCATACTCGCTAAGAAATCAGCAATCACTGACTTTTGTATTATATTCAACTTACTTTGTCCTTACCCATCAACTCAGTCCCCTCGTTGATACTTTCTCGAGCGTGCATGAGCCATGACGATAGATGCTCTCGAAGTTTATGACTACCACACATTGTATTATACCTTTGTGCCTGCCGTCGATCGAATTAGTGATCATTTCTGTAATTATAACAACCAGTTTCGTTTTTGTAAGTTTTTTCTTCTCGGGTAAGATTGGTATCATACAATGGATCATTGGAGACTGTGATGGACACCAGCCTGCTCAATGTTGACAGATACCTTCTAAGTGTCGATGTTTAAGAGACACATCAATTGTGTATATATCTCGTCTGTAATACAATCACGACTAATCCATATACGATGATCAATTAAGTGCCCAGTCTGCCAAAGTCTTCGACGCCTTTTCTTCTTGTGAGAAAAGCATGCTTAATTTATTTTCTCATCTGATTGATGATCATACAATTTTCGGAAGAAATTTGGGCAAGCACGAACCATTGACACGTACGTTCAACTTGTGTGAATAAAAAACAGCAGCAGGTTTTAGAACATGTCTTCAAATCGAGAAGAACGCAAAAGTTGCAACCACACCAACTACCTCTTTTAGACTATCCTACTATATTTTTGCGTATTATACTTCATGAACCATAAAATTTGATCCATGTATACAACAGATCCAACTAATATTTATCACTTTTTTTAAAAAAAAACCAATAATGTTCACTTGATCTACCTCTGATCTCTTTTTTTTTTGTCCTTTTTCGAAACCACTTAATTTATCTCTCTCCCTATACATATATACGATCAACGGATCAAGTCGAGGCAAAAGAGCGTCGGATTGCATGCAAAACGCCGGTCTTGGAGGTGTTAGACATGCGTTCGCATGAAGGACACATGGTGAGTGTGGTCGCCTGCAGCTGGGACGAGTAGGGACTTGCCGTCTTCAACGCGCGCACCTCTTGTAATTCCTTCTGAAGCCTGCGATTCTCCTCGGTTAACGCATCAAAGCATCGTTTCAAGTACTCGCAATCCACCTCTGTTTGCTTCAACTTTGTCCTAAAAAAAAGAAAAAAAAAGAAAAAAAAGAAAAGAAAACAGAACCAAAACGTTTCAGAAAATCTATTCAAGAAGCTAAGATAATTTTTTTGTGAATTCATTATGTTCACCTTGCTCTCCTGTTTTGGAACCAGACCTCCACTTGCCTAGGCCGGAGGTTGAGCTGTTTTGCAAGTGCTTGCTTTTGTTTCTGCAATAAGTAATTAATTATAAATCTAGATCAATTGCTGATCTTTTGCAAACAGTATACATAGCGTTAACCAAATCCAAAACATTATTGCTCTTTTAATATTTATGATTCTTACTGGGTTGAGGGTGTTGTGCTGTTTGAAGCTTTCTTCCAGAAAAGCAGATTGTTCCTTGGATAGCCTCAGCTTTTTCCTTGCTGTACCATTCTCTTCCTCGTCGCTTGCTCTGGAGGCAGGCCTTTCTGTGATCTCAAGCTCGTTTGATGCTGTTTGGTGGCGCTCTCTTTTCCGGCCTGTTCAAACAATCCGTAGCAACTAGCGATTAAGAAAAACCCATATAGGAATAGAAGAATTGTTGATTCTCACCATAATCAGACCGGCCGGAAACACCCGCAAAGCGAGGGACAGGACCAGGGGGAAGCAGCTCCAACTGCACTGGTGTACAAGCATGGGCTGCTGCTCTCTCCATCTCTTCTTCTCCATGGCTGCTTTCAGATCCGTCTTCAGAAACGGTCTCTTCTTCTCCAAGTGCCCCATGAGCAACCATAGAACGACCAGCTTGTACATAGACATGCGATGCTCCCAAACTTAGCCCAAGCTCCATCGATCCCTTCCCTTCCGGATTGAGAGACAATGAACATCAATGGAGATAGAGGGGCATTCCTTTATAGACACGAGTAATCATTCACTACTTGACCAAAAAATAATAATAATTTGATGGGGTTGACAAACACACGTGAGACAGAGAAAAGGCTGTGCCTATGTACACATTACACCCCCCTGCAGCTGGGCACTTTTGTTTGTATATTTGGTTCCGCTAACACAAGACTTGAAAAATTGCTAGGCGCCACCCAACCTGGAACAACCGCATACGAGGTTAATCTAGGCGTGGCTTTCTAATATTAGAATTAGAATTAGAATCTCCCTTTTTTATATTTTAAATTAAAATATGTAAATTAATGTATTCAAAAAATACTAATTGACTTTAGTATATATATATATATATATATATATTGCATACAGTTAATTATTAGTTTGAATACGAATGATATATCTGAATAGAGCCCACAATTATGCTCAAATATTAATAAGGGTTGATCGGATTTCAAATGGCAATTCGAGTAGTAGTCATGATGATGACGGACATATTTTTCAAAGGAAGAGCATTGAACGAACAAGTTAAGCTAGCGATGAATTTAGTTATAGAAATAATTAAAACCAAGAAAAGTAGTAGTACAGGGAGCAGTACCAATTTTTTGTCAAAAAGGGCGAACATTTGCTCGCCTTTGATGAAATCCAAGATTAGATACGGTTGTCAAGATTGTTGACACAAGAGAGTGGTATTAAGACCGGTTGTCTGGAGTGGCGTGGAGCCGGTTTAGTGTAGGGTCACGAGGTACATGAAGGGATGTCATGCTTTGGAGGTCGCCGCAATAATGAAGCTCATGCAATCTTTCAATGATAGAATTCTAAAACATGAGATAATCATCCCGCAACAGTTGCGCCTCTGACTCATAAGCTAAGTCCCAACTCCCAACCACCACTCCCTCCCCCTCTCTTAATCGCTTCTCTTTCACCCATCCCCTTCAGACTTTCTTCTCCCCAATCATCCTCCTCATCATCATTATATGTGCATCTATCTATCTCCAAGGCAATTACCGCAAGTAAAAGCATATATATACATGTCGAACGGGCTCTTATTGGATACTAAAGCTAGAGCTTTGTGTTGGTAACTTTTCATTAATTCATAAAACTTCACTCCAAGGTTTTTTTGTTCGTAAGTTTTAAACGTGCTTAATTTAAAGCAATTTGATTTTAATATGACTTATATCACCTAAAAAGTCTATAAGAATAACCAATCTCAGATTTGCACGTGTACCATATGGGCTCAATTAGGTTCGGGCTTATTGGTCAGGTTGGTTTACTTGTGTCTTTTATAATATCATTTTGGGATGGGATGGGTTGGATTGGCGTTTTAACCCAAACCTGATCATAGGCCTGCCGACAAGATGACCTAATAATACCTTATTATCTCAACCATGTGGGGTTGAAAGAGTAAATTTGTATTTTTGGTCCTGCTTTTGCAATCACAAGTCGATTGTTAAATAGAGAAGATGCTAATTTCTAAGAAACTAACTTTCAAATTGGAAACCACTCCCGGCGATATTAGCACTAGCTTAATGGGGACTATCATGATACACGTTTAAATATAGTGCCGTACATAAGTGCACAAGTCGGAAGCAAGTTTTGGTAATTAGAGGGTACAATTAAGAGGGCGACGCTGGTTGATTAACTGCTTCTAATCATCACATGAGTTGTGACTTGTGAGGGAAGAAGAAAAATAGAGCAATGAGACAGTTGGAAAGGGTGGTGGGAAGAGTGCTTCACGAGAGCGGGGCAAAGTCCAAACAAACACAATCGTTGGCTTGGCCCCTGGGTGGGCTATTCTATTAATTTTGTAAAAATTAAGTATACATTAAACAAAAAGAATAAATTTTAACCAAAATACTAATTTACTTTCGTAATTCTATATGATTGAATTCTAATTAACACTTTTATCAATGAATATTTTATAATAGTAGGGAGAAAGTTGTATTCTTTTTGTAGATTTCAAACTTATCTAATAGATTTAAAAGTTTGAAGATTTAACCCGGATTTGTCATTCATCCAAAGTAACGTGGCGGTGAAATTTAGAATAAAAAGTGTTTAATTTGTTAAAAGCCAAGACATGCATGTTGGAGGATGAAGCATCTGGGTCCGTTTTTAAGATTCATTTTACACTCCATCGCCTGCCAAGAAGGTCTATGAATAAAGGATTGCGATTAGGCTCAGAAGATCTTGCCTCTATATGTCAACTTATATGCCGCTGGTTGTGAAACATAAACCCTAGCTCTGCCTCTCCCTCCACCCCCTCCCGCTTCCAAACCTTTGCAAGATGTGGCTGCCTGCCTATTCTGGCCAACCCCCTCTCCCCTCTTTCCTCTAACTATTGTCTACCTTCTTTACAATTTTTACGCCTCTGTTTCTCCCCTTCCCCTTCCTTTTATTCGCCCAAATAACTTATCTTACCTGTCTCTCTCAATCTTTTTCCATATTTTATTCTTACAGGCGGGATCTACAATACAAGTTAATTGAAGAGATTGAATAGCCTTCAATGCTCTTTCTAATTACTTCCATGTTTAGAACTTGTTGACTTTCTTTCCCAGATTCAATTTCGGACCTTTTTCCACCTTGCCCGTAGTTTAATCTCCCCTTGATGGAGGCTTTGAATCTCTAAAGTTTGGTGGATCGTTCTACGGGGAGCGTCGTTAAAGGTTGCTAAAGTGCTGTAATTCCTTCGTTTTTCTCAACTTGTGGGATGATCATTTTTTTGACTTGCTTGTATTATTTATTTAGATTTATTAGATGATTAGCACGTGGATGCTTGGGGTAGGATACTTTTGTGTTCGTCCCTCTGGTAACCTCTGCTCTGTTAGTCTCCATGACTCTTACGCTCTGTTAGTCTTAACGTCTGTTGTCCTCTAGCAGTTTGTTTATGTAGACTAACTTTTACTATGAACGGACTCACTTTTTTCAAAAAAAAAAAAAAAAATTATGCTACTCAAGACAACAAATCTTGGACTTCATATCTAGATAAAGATATAGATTAATTTGTAATCTAATTAGGAAAGGAACATGAAGAAGAGAGCTTTTAAAAAAACTTGAGAGTTTTAGGTGAAGAAAAGAGAGATTTTTGTAGTTAGAAAACTTCATGTTAAGAAAAGTTTGATATGAGTGCGAGAAATAATATCGTTTGTATATATGTGTTCGTATGTATATATCTATATATCTATATCTATATATATATATATATATTACGTGCCCTCTCATAAAAGATAAAAAATAATTCTTTTTTAGTATTTAAAATAAAATATTAGAATATTAACCAATTTTTAATTATATTAAGAGTCTCACTTAGGTGCATAGGTGCAAGGAAAATTTTATGCCCTAAGTACTAATCTAATGTATTTAATTATAAAGATGATATAAATATATCTTAAAAAAAAATGGTACTAAATTGCAGACAGGAGGAAGAGGGATCGGTTGCCTAGTAGCCAAATAAGGTCGGCAAAGGCTAGATTAAGCCACCCCCAGGACGGGGGCGACCAACTCGGTAAATATACATAAAAGCTGAAAGGGCCCGATGAGGCTAGGCCCCACGCTCTCCTAAGCCAGGCAAACCAACCAGATCGTGCCAAAGTCGGGCAGCCAGGTCGGGCGACCTTTAGCGGAATTTAGCCGTTGACATGATTGAAAGCGAGGGGGTGGCCCACATTCATTCATCTGCCCGGCGGCATGTTTTCTGTCTGAGCCTCAAATAAAATTTTCTCGTAAATAGTAATCCCAATTTGGAGTCAATATCCCCAGCATGTCCTTTCAGAAGTTGGTGACGGAAGAAGATCAAGATGATGATGATATACTTAATTCACATTATACCTAAACTATATTTAATTTGAAATAACACTGATAATACGTTGCTTTCTTTAACAATATTTTAATTTTTACTAGCGTCATAAAACGTGATTATCTTTAATAAGTGCAGCATACAACCAACCAAAGAGATTTCTGTTCCAACAGTCATTGTCGAACAGAATTTGTCACTTCTCTTGTTTTAATTTTTTTACCGAGCATACTTTTGGATTGTTTACAGGCTGCAAGGATTAATTATCAAAACATTTTATTGTCATTACTCCCGTCAGAATGCACGTTTTGGTCCATTTTTAATGTCGAAAAGGCATGAGCTTTTTGTAATAAGCATCTTGTTTGTAACAACGTCCTTGTAAGCAACTTTAACTAATTTACCTAACATAAAAGATCGCCCACCACCTTAAACGACAAATCGTTCCCTTTAACCACTTGTTTAATCCTACACCTCCAATTCCTGACTAAAAAATAGTAAATCCTTATAATAAAGCTCTTATGAAATTAATGTCCAGAGCAATGTTGCAATTAGATCCCATTGTTAGCCACCGATAATTAATCTAACAACCTACGTACATGTTCGTTACAATGGATGGGAGGTTGGATGGTATTAAAAATCCTCCTCCCCAAGCCTGTTTAAAAATCGTTCTTCTCAACCTATATAGGGAGAGGGATCATAAACTCGTTAGCCGAACTTCTTCCTTCCCTCCACTGGCCTCAAGGGATGAATCCCTTCTTCTTCCTCTTCCTTTCGCTCTCTCCCATCTTGACCGCCGGCGTCGGCGCCGGAGGAGAGCAAATCCGTGCGCACAACGGCAAGGCCGGCGTCGGATACCGACTCCTCGACCCTTGCCACTTCAATGAATCGACGCCAACGTTGGACCGAAGGACCATGGCGGTAGACGTTGCATATTCGACTCTCGGAACCGCATCGCAGTACCGGAAACGGGGCGTCATGGCGCGAGCGTTTGTGAACGAGCACAATGCGGTGCGTGCAAAACTGGGGTTGCGACAAGTGGCGTGGGACAAGAAGGTGGCTCGGTACGCCCGGCAATGGGCGTGGAAGATCGCCTCCACCGGCTGCGAGATGAAACACTCCATGGGGCCATACGGCGAGAACGTGTTCTGGGGTGGCGGTAACCAGTGGACGCCGACCGACGCCGTGAAGCTGTGGGTGTCGGAGGGGCCAGACTACGACATCAAGACGAACGAGTGCGCGCCGGGCAAAGTGTGCGGGCACTACACGCAGGTGGTGTGGAAGAACACGGAGCGGATTGGGTGCGACCGGGTGCAGTGCCCCTCCGGTGATGTCTTCATCACCTGCAACTACGACCCTCCTGGGAATTACATTGGCCAGCCGCCCTACTAGGCAGGTTACTTAAAAAGGAGAAGATGGCTAATAATATTATTATATCAATTAATATATATATATATATATATATATATATATATTTGAGACTAATATTACATATATATGTTTCATGTGAGTGATATGGATTATTAATATTCCTAAAAAGATTGATTGAGTGGTTTTTGTGGAAATATATATAGTTGATTAAAATTAATATTACTAGATCAAATAAATCCTAGGACACTAAAACTAGCAGTATTTTTTGAAATGGAACTGAATCAATGTTTTAAGGTACAAGTTAGATGCCCGCGGATGATCGCATCATTATATTGTAGCTGTTACAGCAGCTTGGAGAGCTCAGAGGGGACTCAGAAAATTCTCTTTTATCAGCATACATGGCGATTGAGTTGAAGGGACACATGCATCATATCCACTATGTTTTGTCTATGAATTAATTAATTAATCAACTCCGTTCCACATACCCAAGAAACCACAGTGCGCGGGAATTTGATTCAAGTGATGTAAGCCACTTGTAATTATGAGAAGCCCATGCACTGCACGTTTATGATCTCAGACTCTCGTGACTGTCACTTTCGTAATTGCCTCGTCCAATGTTTGATTATAGATCTCGTCTGGTACAAGAATCGAACGAGTTCCTTGTCTACCAATTCCAATTTCTTCATACACTTCGCCAAATTGGCTATTTTGAAACTAACGAAATTCTGCAAATGGCGTATTTTGATTTTTGTATTGGCCATGCACTAGACCTGCATTACTTGATGATTCCAATTTCTTTTACAACAGTTGCGAGCCGCATTTATGAAAATTTAAGTAAAACATTTACATTGTAGTTCTCCCTGCATATATAGCTAGCCATTTCTATTTGAGGTGCGCATCGTTCTTTTGGTAATGATCTGTCGATCCCAGAATCAGGTTCCAAATTAATTCACATTTACAGCTACACACACTCGTCTCGCCAAAACGAAAGAAGAATTCGAGCAGACATTTAGCTGGAAAATATATGATAATATTTACTATAAATAAACAACGTAAACCTTATTTAATCGAATGGTTCAGGACGCCGCCTTGGTACGTCTAGGGGCCGAGTCTAAAGGGCACCTATCGCAAGACTAGCTAGCCATTTTGACAGATTCCAAGTGTAGTTCACCTTTCTTGTCCTTTCAAATCAGGCGATAAAGGCTTATATAATACATCAATAAATCCCTATTTTTTCATCTTCCTCAAATTTTAGATTTAATATAAGTAATATTTTTTGTCAATTTCATGCTCATTTCTTATGAAACTTTATCCGGCTTGTCATTGGGAAATTGATAAAATCGAATCCTAAATAGGTTAGAGTCAACTGGGCCAAATATGGGGCCCATGTATTTAATTATTTGCCAACCAGAGAAAACAGCCCATGTTAAGAAGCCTCTTTCCTCCCACCGAAATTTTTAGACTACTATAAGCCCATTTATCCAGCTAAGAAGAATCCATAACCATCTCACCCCATATTCTTTGCTAATTTTCAAGAAACAAGCAATGATACACACAATGAAAGAGAAATTAACAAAGGCGATTACCATTTTGCAAAGGAACTTGATAGACAGACACAAGAATAGCGTCATAGACCGCACGCCGACAATGAACAAATTAAGTGAAATATCAACGAAAAAACAATCAAACAAACGAACAAGAAAACCTACACTAATTAACTCTACATCAATCCAACACAAATCCAGAAAAGCTCATACCATTGTTCATGAACTTAATTATAACTCAATTTCCTCTACCATAAGATCATCCTGGCATTGTACTTCCACCACACTCAGAATTACTGGCATCAATGCCGGCAGCAACACTTCCATTAGACGTCGATATTAATGGCCGAAGAACCATGAGCAATGTTCACGCTCAGTAAGGTACTCATTGAACGAGCCTTCACCGACCCAGTATTCTTCCTAGCATGTCCCTTCATTGCCTCAATGAGAGGCTTCTGATCATCACCAATATTATCAACAGGTGATGATAGCAAGCTCATATGATGATTCTCATTAATCACATCGGTCTGAGGCATACGAGTTGCAGCAGATTGTCGGCCACGAAGGCTGCTCATGCTCTTGAGTCTTCCCTTCCCCAAATGGTGCTCGCAAAGGGAATACCCCACCAAAGTCTGCTGGCTGCACCTCCATCCCCTCCCATTGATCCGGCTGCACCGAGAGTTCTCTATGAAAGCACCCGCCTTCGTTTTATTGCTACCAATTTTACCGTTTCTTATATGCTTTATCAGAATACTAGTAGTATCAGCATCAAGCGCCTCTTCGTTTTCTTTCCCCTCACTATTCTCTAATTGTGATATTTGCTTTTTGCTAGCAGTTTTCTCCCTCTTCTTCCTTTTGATAATCTGCCTCTTGACGGCCAGCGGCTCTTCATCCTCTTTCCATAATTCGTCATGATAATTTGGTTTCCTCCTCTTGACCGGAACTGATAATTAGAGATCGACAATAATAGAGTAAACTAGCTGGAACTAATAATTAGAGATCGACAATAGTTGACCAATCACATTATACGATGAATGCCGTGCACAATGAAATCACCTTATTATTACCTTTGGAAGCTCTGGTGGAAACTAAATGCGGATCCTCCATTATCTTCACATTGCTATAAGAAATACCCCAAGGCACGATCAACAACATTAACACGAGATAACGATTACCTGAGTATAAAGAGCTAGATCGCTAGCTAACGCAAGACGTGCACCACTAATAATAAAAGCTCTTGTATCCACAGCATACATATAATTAACTACAAGCAGTCTAGGACTTAGAACGCTAAACTAGCACCAGCATATAGCAAGCTGCCATAGTGGGTGACAAGAATAGCGAAGGTGTGCAGCAAATTTCACATTCTCCTAAAAAGCCATTAATTACACCCTTTCGCATCACACCCTTTTTGTTCTCTTAGAAATCAAACAATGGAAACTATTTGCACCTCGACATTGAATAATATGGTGAAAAAACATGGGTTATGTTTTTTGTTTCTGACCTCGCTCCCTCGTTCTTGCGTAATAATAATCTTGCCGACAATTTCCTCGTCCGATCTTGCCATTCCTGCAACAAACCCATGTAATCGCACGCAACTATTCTTCTTGAACAATCCCATTTTCTCGGTTAAACAAATTATTGCACCAACAAACCAAAATAAGCCAATGATACTAAGACCTTGCAGGTAGATTCAAAGGAATATAATTAATAAAGACAAAATCATCAAACTTAATTATTACCTGCTTCTCGACGGCACCTGAAGCCAAGGTAGAGCTCGGTGCAGCTTGAACATCTCCGTCTCCAAGAGTCGAAGTGCTGGGATAGGCAGGTCAGGATGCACCGCCGTGAAGTATAATTGGGTGGGCGGGAAAGCTGCCGCCGGTCGGTGGTTGACGGGTAATCTTGGAAATTCCCCTTGTATCGTTTCCGGCCTTTCCACCTCCCAAAATTTTCACGTCTCCAGCGTAATTTGTAGCATCCGTCGCTGGCGAGGACTCTATAAGATTAAGGAAGGTCGACAGCTTGTGGGGTCATGATGATGATGATCAATATGGGGGTGGTCAAGAATTAGAAGAGGGGCATTGGGGGCAGGTAGAGGGGGTGGTGACTGGTGAGTGGCGGATGGGTCTGTTTCGGATTCGCATGGTTGACGAAGGGAAGGGGTGGTCGGAGATGGGGATGGAGACGGATCGGGCCGGAGAAGTGGGAGTTTGGGGGGAGCGGGTGCAATCGAGATTCAAGAAGGGGGGGGGGGGCTCTCTCACTCCCCCCCTCCTCTCTCTCCATATTAAGTTATTACTGATGTTTTTAGGCTTATATGAGGTTTTACTCGGGTGTGAGGGCTTTTTTGACCGGCTGTAGCCGGTGGACGGATAAGTGGGCCCATGCTTTGCTTATAGGGGTAATCTCATAATAATGGGATAAATCTTAATTAATTAATACGGCATTTTGTTCCCAGAGAAATTTTTCTATAAAATATCTAAATATTTTTGTTTTGTTATAATTATAAAAAGTATAAGTGCACTTTAAATTAAAAATTGCGTTTTGAAGGGGAGCGGGAGAGGGAAAGGGATGAGCATTAAAAAAAATAATAATAATATTTTACCTTCTATCTTTTTATAGCATTCCTTAAAAATTTTTAAACTTTCTTTTATCTATGTTGTCCAATGTGTTGCAAAACACTTATTTTATTCGTCATTGTTACTATTTTATATTTTGATAATAAATAAATAAGAAATAGTGCAACCAAACGCACAATAAAAATGCACATATAACTTTAACAAATAGATCTAACGATGTATATTAATTTATTAATCAAATGTATGTTAATCTTTACACCTCACCATTTTTGAAATGTGAATTAAAACTGATAAATATTAAAGATAAGCTTGATTTTTATAAAAATAATAAAAGTCCTAATCACGTAGTACCAATACTTATAATAAAACATAAAGCCCTAACTAAATAGGATATGCGCATAATTAGGCTTAGGAAAATTCATTGTAAAAAAAAATAAATAAATTTTCATTTCTTTCAAATTAATTTTATTGTGGTCATGCCTATATATATATATATATGTGTGTGTGTGTGTGTGATAGTAAATATTAATATTCTTTTTCCTTTTTTTGATCATATGATAGTAGATGTATATATTTATTTCAATTTGAAGTTGAATCATGTAGCTATCTAGTAGGTCGTTTGGTGGAGTTGGTTTTAAGCATGATATTGTTGTTCTCTTTATCTATACAGTAAATTAAAAACTTGTGTTGTGTATGGTGCAATTTTTTTTTATCAATGTCAGGAAAGATACCATGTCATACCCAACTTATACCAGATAAATTTAAATTTTACATATAAATTCTTATTAAATAATCTGTTCCAATGTGATAATTTAAATATATTTTATTTAAATAAAAAGATAAATTATAATTATTTAACTTTTTAATTATATTTTTTAAGGCAATTAGACAAATTTTTGTTAATAAAAAATTAGAAATTAAGATTAATCGGATTCGGACCCTTAACCTTCCATCGTGAAATGTAATATTATTATTTTTTAAGAAATTGAGATTAATGAAATTTAAACCCGTTACCCTCTAGAAATATATTTACTATATTTTTTAAAAATTTTTATATTTTAATTGATTAATACTTATACTTTTAATTTGAGATCCGAATTCTCATTTTATTAATATGAATAAATTAGTCAATATACAAAAGATAAATCTTTGCTACCGTATTACCATATAATAATTGTGTCGGTTATCAATGTGAGGGCCTCTCATTTTTTTAGATTACCCTCGTCAGTAGGCTAGGTAGAACATTTAAAGTTCGTCAAAAATTGAAACAAACCGATAAATTAGTATACTTTCGTCCTTCTGATTAATTTATAACTTTAGCTGGAGGAGCAAATTAATATTTCAGATAATCTCATGAAGTCCGTTCTAGATTCTTTTGGTCCTTTCCATCACCTTTCCAACAAATTATATTGAGTTCGTAATTAACCATGACACAACAAGACGAGTATTTCAAGTGGTCAGGTTAGATTAAGAATAATGTCTGTATAAAAAATAGCTTACATCCGTGGTTTCCGAGGATTAGCAAATTAGAGAAGGAAATAAGTCTTTTTAATTTGTGACAGGAATCTGCGATGAATGCAGACGGTAACCGGTCGCTTCACACGTACCAAGGCCCTCCCTGCAAGGCTGTGCCTTGCAGCAGATTCCCATCAACCAGCCCCCAAATTTAGTGAAAGTCTGAAAGTCAGACCAGAGTTAGTGAAAGAGCAATGGAAAGAAAGAAAGGACGGACAAGTTCGGATTGTTGTTGAATATTGAACGGGAATGGAAGTGAGATAGTTCGATGATTTGCAGGTAGCCATATTAATCACAGACGTTTCTACCATATTTGCTTGCGCTTGCTTTCGTGCATGTGCTATCATACTGGTGTCACCCGTCTCAACAACACTGTAGTTGTAATCATCCACTTCAAAGTACAATGTGACGGGGTTAAGTTATTTTTTTAGAATTAGTTAGTTATATTAAAGATTTATATTTTAATTTTATTTATAAACAGAATCCTGAAAAGTTATTTTTTAAAAAAGAATTAATCAAATTACAGAATTATAATTAAATTTTATTTATAAAGATAATCTTAATGTAAAGTACATCGTAATAGAGTTAAATTATTTTTTAAAAAATAATTAATCAAATTATAGATATATAATTCATTCTCCTTTGTAAACTGATGTTAACCTTAACCCACGTCCTTTTTTATCTTGTAAAACAATCTCGTCAAAATTTGTAGTCTAGTACACTATTTAACGCAAAATTAAATTAATTAATTTAAAAAATTTATAATTTATTTTTATTTATAATTTTTTTTTACCTTGATAAGTATCACATGAGAGATCTATTGTAGTCCAGTACACTATCTAACACGAAATTAGATTAATTAATTTAAAAATTTTATAATTTATTTTCATTCATAATTTTTTTTTTACCTGGGTAAGTATCACATGAGAGATCTAATAGTGGTTGGGCTTCATCTAATTTTCAGTTGTGCTTTACTTATTCCCAATAATTATATCACTTGTTTAATTATATCACTTGTTTATGTATGGAGGTGCCCGCAACTCGCAACTTTCCGGAGAACATTTCTGAGTCCACATGGTTTGTAGCAGTTACTGATCAGGACCTTGGCCCATACCAGGAGGCGACATATACAGTGCAACTCAAATCAACTTTTTCATGCCTGGCAATGTACAAGCAGCAGCTCAATGCATTACACAGGAAACTTATTCTTCCTACCCATGTCATGTCTTCTGCAATTTGCTCCGGGACTGTTCCTGCTGGTAATTAGTAACGAGTGTACATGTTGAAGTTCTTAATCAATTAAGCCGTTGTTTCCCTTGCCCTCGTCCTTGGCATTTTTCTAAGCATATAAGCGAGGAATATTTTATAGACCGTGCAACAGCAGTTACAAATTAACTCACATCGCATGGAGAAGGGGCGACCAGTATCCCCTTACCCTTATAGTTGGAGTACTCTGGCGAGGACAGCGAACTCTGGCCTTGCCAGATAACACATCCATTATACTTCCCCTAATTCCTTTCTATTCAATAATAATCTGAAATATAACGGAGAAACAAGATCAGATAATCCTGAATGAAATGATACACACTAGTCTCAATTTTTCTTCTTGAACAGCTAGTCTTAATTGATTACAAGCAGTCAGGAAAGAATGAAACCAAACAAACCAATAAATCGAAAAAAAATCTATTTTTATTAATTCTTTCACTTTTTTTCTTCATTATATGTCTGTGTATTTCTATTTATCATGATATATAATAAAAATTTATAAATTATTATTTTGGTTTATGTTTAAGAGATAAAAGTTTAATATATTATCTATTGTGTATCTATTATACAATACAATGCCCTAAATTAAAATATTATTCATATAACTCTTTGTGATAAGTTTATAATTAGCTACTAAATGTGCATTAATAATTCTTTATTGCTTGAATAAAATTTAACAATAATTATAATAAATATTTAAGAACGAATACTTAATGATATAAAACATTATTTATCATTTTGATTAAAGCCAAACCAAACCGAATTAGTTTGGTTTGGTTTGGTTTAGTCGATTTGGTTAGCAATTGTAATTAGTATTTGGTTAACTAAATTACCTAAATTCAGTTAATTGGGTAAGGAGTTTGGTTTGGTTTTAACCAAACCGACCAAAAGATCAGCACTATTTAAAATGATCAATAATCTTCCTTAAAAAAGGTTCATTAGCCTATTCTGAATTACTTATGATTTGAGTTGACCCAATACGACGGAGTATTATGTACAGTATAACGACCAAGTACCAACCAGTCTGAGTTCATAGCTCTTAAACAATATATATGTAGTATGTACTAATGAATGGTTATTGGCTTATTGCATGCACTCCTCCTAACGAGTCGTGGGATCAGAGTTTGTTCACCATTACCATATATACTCAAGATCGGGTAACAGTTTACAGTATAATTTTGGCTTATAACAAACACAGTCAATGCATGTACATATGTATGTATGGTTGTAAGCGACGAAGAATGGAAACAAGTTTCACGCGGCAGCCAAAGTACACAGCAATTCTAAGGACGGGTTACATGTACGTAGCACAGAATCATAATATATCATATATGAAATCTTGAATTGGCAGATTAATAACTACACGTACTCAAATTAAAGATCAAGAAGCAGGGAGATGGATCAGAAGGAGACTCCTCAGAACGGGATGCTATGCTATCTTAGTATTTGGCCAGCAAATTGATCCATGTTTTCGTTCATTTTTTAACGATCTCTGCTAGCATTTCGTTGCCGTGCATGATTAGAGCTGTTTGCATGGAAAGGTTAGTTATACTGGCTATAATTTGAACTTGCTAGTAGCTTATAAATATTAAGATGCATGCACTTAGTGACACGACGTCGGATTATATTTTATATCTGATCGGTTGTCTGTTGTATACTGTGTTGGTTATATTTAGATTAATTTTAGATAGTTAATTTCATTAATCAATAGGCACATCACGTGATGATAGCTAGGTTCAATTGTAAGTAACAAAAATTGCAGCATGTTCAATCGACATGTTTGTATTAATTAAAACATATTAACAACACAAGCACAATAATCAATTTGCCACGTCGTTTTGGAGAAAAAAGGCATCAATTTGCAATAAAGTTTTTGTGCATGCACTTCACACTAATTGAATAATTTCAATTAAATTTTTTAATATACATTACTCACAGCAATTTATATCTATTGAGATACACATTTTTTATGGATATATTAAAGTTATTTCTTTGAAGTGCAAGGTCGAAGTGGGGATCAAGCATAAAAATTTGTCACCAACTTTTTTTTTTGTTTCAGTGTTAATATTATTAACTTAAAATTTTAAAACAGTAATTATAGGCCAAATCTACACATCTTAGGGAAGCCAACTAATTATTATTTCTCGACAAGGAGAGCCAGTAAAGTAAGACCAACTTTTTCCGGCCCATTTCTTTTCGGCAGACTACTATGAGAGCATTGAAACAGGCCCATAATCCAAAACCAGACTACATTTTTTATACAAGAGCGAGCAAATAATGAAACAAACAGAGGATAAGCCGATAAAAAGGGCGTTGCCTTTGCAAGAGACCGAACTGACAGATACAAGAACTGCGCCACAGACCACACGACACCAACCTGTTCTTTCTGAAAAAAATAAAAATGAAGAAGAAAACATATAGTACGCCGATTCTACGCAAACCACGCAAAAAAATCCCGGATCCTACCATATGTGCTACTTCATGAACTTAATTATTAGTCCACTCAAGCTTTGCTTGTATCGGGCAACTAACCTGGAATCGGACTTGCACCACTCTCAGAATTACTAGCATCAATGCCTGCAGCAACACCTCCAATATTAGACGTCGATAGTAATGAAGAAGAACCATAAGCAATATTTTCTCCCAGTAAGCTACTCATTGAACGAGCCTTCACCAACCCAATATTCTTCCTAGCATGCCCTTTCATTGCCTCAATGAGAGGCTTCTGATCATCACCAATATTATCAACAGGTGATTCCAAGCTCATATGATTGTTCTCATTAATCATATCGGTTTGAGACGTCCGAGATGCAGCTGCAGATTGTCGGCCACGAAGGCTGCTCATGCTCTTGAGTCTTCCCTTCCCCAAATGGTGCTCGCAAAGAGCATACCCCACCAAAGTCTGCTGGCTGCACCTCCATCCCCTCCCATTGATCCGGCTGCACCGAGAGCCTTCTATGAAAACATGACCCGCAGTCTTTGTTTTGTTGCTACCATGTTTGCCGTTCCTTCTATGCTTCCCCGCACTGGTAGTATCGGTATCAGACGCATCTACTTTTAATTCCTTGTGCTCATGTTCCACTTGTGGTGCTTGCTCCTTGCTCGCAATATTCCCCCTTTGCTTTCTTTTGATGTTCTTCCTCATGGCCAACAACTCATCATCCTCTATTTTCCATTCTCGATCAATATCACGTTTCCTCTTCTTAACCGGACCTGGGGCTCTCTCGCCTTTCTCACTCCTCCTCCTGCTGCCTGTATCCGAGACAACTAATTAAGTCCACGGATTAAAGATATATCGACAGTGGTGGTGCAAAGTCGGGGGTGAATACATAACATTATATGGATATGAATTCGGTGCACGATGAAACGTTAATAACATTACCGTTGGAATCTTGATGAGAAACCAGCTCCTCCTTCAAACCCTCATTGCTATAACAAATATGCAGAAAGATAACACGAGAACAACACATTAATGAATATATAGTGTGAGGCGATAATAAGAGGTAGGCAGATATAGCTACACATGAGGAGATGCACCACAACCGGCAAGTTCATCGGCAGCACTCGGGTGCCAAGAAGTGCAGACGTTACACACTAAACAACAAGCACATAGCAAGCAGCCGTGGTGGGTGCCAAGCAAATAAAGAAGGGGTGCGGGTGCAGTAATTATATCCTTCTAAAAAAGCATATCAATTTGTTTGCATTACACCCTCTCACATCACACCCTTCACCACCAAGCACTGAAACAATGAAAGTTCTGCACTCTCGAATAAGGTGAAAACATGGGGTATGTTTTTCTTTTTTTTACCTCGCTCCCTCGCTCTTGCCTGATCTTGCCGACAATTTCTTCCCACCATCTTGCCATGCCTGCAACAACCCACATAATCTTATGCACCTCTTCGTCTCAAAGACAACACCATTCGCTCGATTAAACAAACGATTGCACCGGATACCAACAAAATCTACCCACGATCGATGATAGACTTTTCGTTAAACAGTCGAAGAAGAAGAAGAGAAAAGAAAACCAAAGAAGAGTACTGGGGGCCGGCACGGCAAAAGAAAGTTAAAAAAAAAAAGAAAATAATCGTCAACCTCACCTCCATCGCAACGGGTCTCGAAACCAACACCTTGCCACCATCACCATCTCTGACCGAAGAACCAAGACTCGGGGTTCGGGCATCCTTCCCACCATGTCGCGGGCGAGAGAGGGAACACTCGATCTGCACGGGGGGATGGGTCCCTCTGCTACTTTCCCTTGTCTCGCACCCACCCTCCGACACTGCAAGCCCCTCGGCCGCGCTGGCGCTCGCCCCACCCGCCGCCTCCGGGGTCGCCGGCGACGGGTCTGGTAAGGCCAGCTTGGGGAGATTACTATTGTGGGCATTGGGAGGAGGTGGGGAGGGGAGGAAGGGGGAGGAGTAGTGGGTGGACCTGTTTCGGATCCTCATGGGGAAGAGAGGTGGTTGGGGAGAGGTGGGGTCGCCGGAGACGGGGATGGATCGGGGGTGAGGCCGGCCGGAGAAAGGGAGTGAACGGGTGCAAGCAGCAAAGCTAAGGGGACCATCAAAGGGGTGGAGCTTCTCTTCTCTTCTCTTCTCCCAACTGTTCTCTCTTGATGTGGTTTACACGTGTGGGCGGTCTGGGCCACCGGCTGCAGCCGGTGGCCGGTGTGCATAAAAAGCAAGAGGACCCCCACCCCACACCGCGCGAGCAAGGGCCAAGCCATGGGATCGGAAATTTGCTTATATTATATTATTATTATTTAGTAGACAAATAAGTACATATAAAATGTGTCTTACCTACAATACATCATTATCATAGAGTGCTAATGGCATAAATGTCCGACTATTAGAATGTGACCCGTCCAACTTTAAAACGTTTCTACGATTTGGTTTTCCCCATAATTTATTACCATGGACAAATTCTTCTTCCACCAAATTACCTCTATATTCTGTATTGTACTATATGTAGCATTGTTGATATTTTTTAATTTATTTATTGTTTAAATACTAAGAAAACAAGTAAATATACAGTATATATGTCTTACCTATATATTTATTGTTAATATATATATATATATATATATATATATATATATATGTATATGTATATGTCTAGTTAAACTTGCATGTGATAACATCGCTTTTCCTTGCCTAAGTATCAATAAAATTTATTGTTTTCTTACCAATTTCTATAAGAAAATAATGGAAGAAAAAAGTGATTTTTTATTGTTATTATTCTTTTATGAGATGAAAATGTTTTTTTAACCAGAAAAGGATATTAAAGAGAGAAACAAACATGTAATAAAATATAACTTGTTTATATGAATGACTAAATATTTGAAGTATTTTAATTGTAGATGTTAATCTTGCTTTAGAACAAACATGAACAATAAATTTTTCAACAAATGTACTGCTAACTAATACTCGTGCATGTATTATTTTCAACTGTTAATTAGCTCATGAGTTGGTGGCTCTTTCTTGACAAATGGACTTATCACAACTCGACCCCTTGATCAGCTAGACGCATGGATAGGGCTGAACCAAACCGAACTTCCAGCCCAACGTCAGCTTGGGCCAGCCCATGGTACTGTGCCCATCTTTCCACTGGTAAATTGCAAAATTCATTTTAAGGTTTTTCTTTATATGTTCATTATATATTTTTAATAATGATTTGTTTATTATCGTTTCCAAATTTTGCTGTCAATGAGTACTTTATTTATTTTTCTATACAATTTGCGTTTTATTTCGTATTCAGAACTACCGATTTATCTCAGTACTCTTTTTTTTAAAAAAAAACTACAGATTTATTAGTTTAAGAGTGTAATGACTTCCGTGCGCTAGCACATGCCAACCCTTCCATCAATTTATGCCAAAACCGGACACAGACAGGCCAATAGACTGGCTGAGGCCATTTCAACCATAACCCGTCTGGTTGCCTAAATTTGGCTTATAAGATCAAGTAGATCTTTTCCTATTTTTATTTTTCATTTTTTCAAAGCATGGTCAATGAGCTATAAGGTCTCCACAATTATTTTTGGACATCAATTTTTTTTATTTAACAAAAAATATTTTCATAAGGTGTGATTTGATAGAGAGAGGAGGGTGGGTCTCATCTGAACAACATCATTCAAAAATAGAAGGTAACTTAATAATAATTATCTAATTATTTGTATTTAGGTGAGCCACAGACTATAAGATCGATGTTAAGGTAAGTTAATTTTCATGTACCTCATTAAAGACATCCTATAATTTTTTTTTAAAAAAAGTAAACTGTCGTGTGCTTAATTAAGATGTGGGCAAAATGAGGCAAAATTATCTACCTCATTAGCTTCAGATGATTTAAATTTAACCTATAGATTTTTTAATAGTACATTCTTAATCTAATAACTAAATCTTAAACAAAGGATTTTTTACGTGTCTAGATATTAATGCATAGTTTTTTTTTCATTTAAGTATATTTGTCATATCGATCAAAACATATTCATATATAACCGGTCTAAACAAGGCTGACAATCAAATTTGCGAAGCCCCAACCTGAGAGGGAGAGGTGGTTGAATCTATCATATCTGGCCACCTCCTACCAGATCATTCGCCTCATACTAATTCGATAACTCCGATTAGATCTCGGATGGGTTTAATTAATTTTTGGCTAAGGTTTTTTAGACGTGGTGGTAGTTGTTGAATTTAATTAATTTTTCATTAGTTAAATTATGGTAACTATGCTTCGCTCATCTGCTTGTAATGACGAAAATAATCTCAAAACAGTCTCCCAATTTCCCGATAAAAGATTCGTAACAAAAGCAAAGGGAGAAAACAAAAACAAAATGAAACGGATCGAGAAAGTATCTTTTTCTGTTACCGCCTATGCACACCTGCGCATGTGCACAGGCGGTAACCGGTCAATTCGCACGTACCAGACTCTCCACGGCTGCACCTTGCCGTTCGTCCCAGGCTTCGCAGCAGATGCCCATGAACCTTGCCCAGAGTTAACATAAAAGAAAGAGAGAGTGCAACCAAACCTCTTTATAAAAAGAAAGGTATCAAGGACAGCTTACAAGTAAGATCACCAATAGAACAGGAGAGGTGAGATCAGTGAGTGAAACTTGCCAAGTTTGTCTTGGGTATAAAGACAAGGGAGCTACTTGGTCTTCAACCAAATTTTCGCCAGTTCTGATGCAATTGCTTTCTGTGCAGGGTGTGCAATGGTGTGGCTTCACAAGGTTGGATATTGCGAAGAAGAAGCAGATATTGTTGGTTTTATACTCTGCCCTCTGTTTCTTCAGAATGCTATAGCCATTATCAGAATCAGAACAGACCTGAAGCTTGAAATATTGTTGTTGGTATGTGCCGTTTGATTCTTATCACGAGTATACAAGGAGATGTAGTGCAGTGCAGCAGGGGGACGTCTGGGTTGGAATTTCTAGTCTGGCGCCATATATGCATGCTTTTACTGGGGTGAGGTGGAAGTTTGATCGTATCAAATAATGGGCATCAGTGTTTTGCTTCTGCACCGATCCTCCTGAGCGTATCCATCCTCAACTTTCTTGCTTCTCACCTTTTGAAACAATTTCCTGGAAGCTACAATCCCTGTTTCGGATCCGACTATGTGCTATGCCTCTATTACGAGGATGAGTCAATTAGTTGCCAGCTTATTGATATTATTTGAGGTTGCAGATATAGTCATGGATATCAGCGAATTGAATGGGACGGTGCAACTCAAGAGCCCAAGATTTTCCCTTCTTTGTCTACAATAAGCCATCTACTTAAGATGCATTCAAAGGAAACCTTTCTTCTATGTATGTCTTCTAGAAAGCTTTCAGATTGCCTGCAATTGAAGTATTCAAATTTCAGATCTCTTTGGTTCCAGTTCTCTTTTGTTGCACTGGAAGAGGAGGCGGAGGTGAAGACTGAAAGAAAGGGAGTGCAGAAAAGACAGTGCGTAGACAATGGTGATAGTGGAAGCAGGTCAGGAAAAGCAACTGTAAAACATGTTCGCGGCTATTATGGTTTATATTTGAACATTCTAAAACGACACAGAGAGCGCTTAGCTGGGAGAGTTTTCGGATCTAATAGTTCTTAGCCTCCTTTTTTTTTTTCGTTGGCGTCACAAATAACTCTCATCACGTGGTGAAGGGACCACCCCTTAGTTGGAGAGGACAGCGACTCTGGCACTGCCAGATAACATACCCGATATGCTTGCTTCCCTTCCTTTCTACCCCGGCAACAGGGCTGTGCAACATATTGATTATCATAGTTTGCTTAGTCACAAATTAATGAGGATCAATACACTCTCATCTTCAATTAAATTATACATTACATAGTCTCATATGATAACTACAATGAACTACGAGAGAATGTCATTCTAATGATTGAGAGAAAACACTTAGCTATAGTAAGTAATTATATTATAAGCTTCTAAAAGTTCCATCTATCTGATTCCCACAACCACTGTAGAGCACTGTAGTGTTCAAATGGGTTTCAGAAACAGCTGTGAACGCCGACACCGCTACCACTGTGAAGAACCCTACATATGCTAGATATCGAACAGTGGATCAAAGAGGCGTGCCATGGGAGAGTACGTTGCGTTGCGTCTGGGACATGGTTTTCTTGCCCGTCGCTACTTGCTACAATATTTATGTTGATCGCAGCATAACACTTGGACAAGTTTCAACGGCATATATACTACGGTGACAATCTTGCTATTTGTTATTAAGTCAATGTCCTTCTCGAAGACCAAACTTTTCTTCATGGTATCTATCTCTGGCGGCGCCGGCTATGTAGATATTAACTAGTATACTCTCTTAAATGGAGCAATGTCCAACCGGTTCTTGGAAAAAAATGTCCAACCAGTTTAAACAATGCCCGGAGAAAAGTACATAGTGAACAAGTTTTGCGATAAAGTTATCAAGGATTGACATTAAATAGTTTCTGAAGAATTTACTGGGGAAAAATATATATTAGAAAATATGGTTGATCCAACCTAATTCAACTAATTACTTACGGATCAGTAAGCTGTATCACCACATTGAGAATTAACTACAGCAATTAGGGTTTTGTAAATTGTACAGAAGTGGCTTCGAGTTGGTGCATTCTCCAATATACAGTTTATTATATATTATCGTACATAATAATCTATGACATCTTCTAAGTTTCAACTTTGAACAGTTCTGTAGCTGGTTAAGTTTGTCCGCGTCCAATAAGTGGTGTTAGCCGTACGATTTTGTGGTTATTTATGGAACTTTCAAAGTTTATTTACAAAATAATAAATATATTACCTAAATTTTATTTTAAAAAATAATGACTATGTATTCTTATAAATTTTCACATTTCTATGTGGCATTGATGTTAATTTTTATTATAGAATTGTATTTATCATTATAATGATTTTTTAACATATGATATTGTTGCAAGTTTTGCCTAATCCTTGAGTCCCCCCTCTAAATAATCATTATAATACATTTATTATCCAATCATCACAATCTTATGAAAATTTAATTAATTCACAATCATTACCCTGATTTGGGACAAAATATACTGCTTTATTAGCTATATGGCACGTGCTTCATCGAATGTATAATAACTAAAATCACTTGGTTAAATATATTATTGACCTGCAAGGTAGATAATAGTCTTTGAGAAAAATTGTATCGATAAAACTTATACTTTTATGTCACGCACCCAAGTTAATATAAATTTTAGATTATAAAAATGATGGATGCTGAATGCACTAAAGTTCATCAATTCCCATGGTGTTTCTGTTATGTTTGTTGGCTTTCAAGTCAACTTCTTCCTGCGTCATTTATGGGTTCTCAGGAAGAACACAGGTCACTGTTGGAGGATGGTCTCCTAGAGGCTTGTATCACGTTAGCCGTTGATTTTGTCCATTCACTTTGCATAAATACAACTACTAATTTATGGGCGTTTACATTCCTTAACATAAATGCACAAATTTTGCATCTTGAGGCGCTTCTTCACTGTTACACCGGTTTATATAGATTGAGTTTTTTTTAAAAATTATTTGAAGGCTATTTGATGTGTCTGGTATAAGGTTTTGTCTGGAGGATATGTGGTATCTGATGAATGCTACCTGTTGCACTTTCCTAGATAGTAAAAATGCCAAGTCCTTTGATGTTGCATTGCATAATGTTAATTCGATAATGGGCATCTTATGTTTCAACTTCTTCGTGACAATAGAGTTCATGGGTTGGCTTCGAATTGGTCAAATACAGAAGAAAAGATAATTGGAGGTTGAGAACGAGTTTTGAACGTATTGCTGCTGTTGCATTAGCTTACAGAGGTCGCCGATGTGTTTACCGGTGATTAGGGTGCCTGTTGTGTGTAATCTGCTGTTGGCATTTGGGAGTCATTAGGAATTTTAATTTCTCTGTTAATGGGCGAGCTTACTTCGAATGGTTTTGTTTACATGGTGTTTCGGATCTTTTAAATTAGGGTGAAAGTAAAGGCCCTTACGCAGGAGATAGATCACTTTGACATTTGTTGGCCTGTTTAATGCGGTGGCAGCTATATTAGGGCTGGATTCACTAAATTAATTATGAGATTAATTTTAATTTAGTTTCATATTAATTAATATTATCTCTTAATATTTTTTATCAATTAATTTAAAATAATGATATAAAAATTTAAATATAAAAAAATCCTCTCAATTAATATTTCTGGATGAACGATGAGACAATGGTTGAAAGAAAATGAAATAAAATTATGAAAAATAGATTTTTTTCAATTGATCAAGTCTGGACTTGAGTGATGATTCTTATCAATCGATACATTTTGATATAAAATAAAATTTTATTTTATTTATATTTATATAATATATTTAAGTTTTTCTTTGGTATCATTGACGCAAGAAGAACAAGATGTTCCATATTATTATTATTTTTAATCAAAATATGATTAAATTATTTTTTTAATTATAAATCATGTTAATTAATTATTTAATATTTTGTGATGTTAAGTCATCATCTTCGTCATTACTTTCATGCAGTACATATGACTTATCTTTTCCACATTTTTTTATTCCCAATTTGATCCGTAATAAATAATCAGGAATAGATAATTCTGATAAAGTAGGTATCTTTATCCTTGAAAATAATGAACTGGATCTGTTTTATGTTTACAGTTTTTCTTTCAATCATGCTAATTGTTTGCTTTTGCTTGATTAAGATTATTACTGTAAAATGCTAATTGTCGATCTGTATTTTTTTAATTTTTGGTTGTACCTTGTCGCCGTCGACTCTTTGCGAGTCCGGGCATCTCCGGCAAATCCCCGCCGTCGGCTCTTTAAGAGTCCGACAAACTCCGGCCAACACGCACCGCCGGGACTTTGTCAAGTCGGGTGTATTATAAACGATCTATAGACAATCCACAGACAATAATGAAGTGTAAAATAGCCAGTTTATTTTGGCCGGAGTCCTTTCCTCACCGGTGAAGCTTTCCTTGACTGGTACAGACAATCCATAGACAATCTATAGCCGTTGACTTTAGCTACCACCACCAAAATTGGGTTCTGCTATTGCTAGCATGAACGGCAGTTGCTGCTCCTCTTCGGCAAGCAATACATTCCCTCGCCGTAGTTCTATGCAGAGCAGGAGCTTTTGTGCTCCATTTCCGGCGTGCAACGTCCACTAGATGCTCATTTCTGGAAAGAATTGATTTTCCCCCCCCAAGCAATCATCCCATGTGAGACATGCTGGACAGTTTTTGTGCTCCATTTCCGGACACAGATCTACTCCCGGACGTCCTTCCCCACCCTCCATTGCAACCCCTAATTTTAGGATTTGTAAGCTTCCTGGAGAAGAAGCTAACAAATCTAACCATGTCCGCAGTGATCGATTATTTTACCCCGCTCGTGTGTTTGACTTTTATTTTGTCTTATAACGAGGTCTTTGGATAATTCATTTCAACATAATTACCCGCTTATTATTCATAGTCCCTTGTTACTCCATAGTAACAATTTGTTCATATACTTCATTCAAGTCCATCACTACTTTTAACTAAGTAGTGACCCAAAACATTCTCATTTCTTAATTAAAAAAATAATATTGAGAATATAAATAATCTGTTCATTTTAAAAAAAAAGTTTAGATGTTTTTTTATAAATCATTTGTTCTAAGTGAGCCGAGACAATTTAACCAAGATATGTTTTCGAGCCTCACTATTTTTATAAAATGGGCTTGGACCAAATTTGATTATGAATATATTAATTCAAAATCAAATTGACCAAAATTTTGAATTGGATTAATTTTCAGACTAAGTTTATAAGGTCTGAGTGGTTTATTATTATCTTTGTGATAAATATTAAATCAATTTAAATATTAGATATTTTATTTTAAATAAGAGGTATGAGATGTATTTGAAATTTGTACTTGTCCAATTATGTTGGAAAACCTGACTGTGTTTGTGATAGAAGTTGGATTTTGTTTATCTAGCTAAATCGTTAATCATGCCCATTATTTTTTAATACAATATCATACATTTTATTGTCCATCCTAATTAGAGTTTGTCTAGGTGTCAATCATATAGAAATTGTTTATGTTTAAGATCACTTTAGTAGTTGTTTGTACAATTTTATTTTCTTAAAAAAAATTGTTGGTTCTTAGTGGACCAAATATGAATATAATTTAAATAGAACTAGATTGGATTTGTTCTAAATAAGCCAGACTAATAATTATATTTTAATAATAAAATTAGACACAATTGGATGTTGGAATGTTACTTGAATTAGAAAGACATAATTGGACTATCGATGTTTGAATATTCAAGTTAATATTTTTATAAAAAGAAATAATATCAAATATTTAATTTTTGTCTTTGTGACTTAAATTAAATGTTAGTCTTTTATATATTTTTTTACAAGATGACTGCCAATATATTTAATTCAACCTTAAATTAGTTACATTTTTAAATTAAATTTATATTGAAGAAAGTGGGAGACTAAATTAGATTAGTCAACATAAATTATGCATATCTGATAGTATCATTGATTTTAGTATGCAAATTTTATTTTATGATATGAATTGAAAAATGATGAACTTGAAAAAGGAACCATAACAAGTTTTAGTAGCTTGTGACAAATGACGCTTGCACTTAATTGTACTTTGTGTTCTCAAATGTCAATAATTAATGACATGCTTAAGTGCACTAATTGCATAAAATGTTTGTCTAATAAAACATTATTTATTTCACATACATAGTGAAAAACATGCATTTTGTGTACAACTAAATGTATCAAATGTACATTCTTTCTTTTAAAAAATGAAAAATATACTTTGTGTGTATAATTTTACGTATATTTTGTGTATACAAATAGTAAATGTACTTTGTGTACATAATTTAAAAATGTATTTATTGTATATTAATTGACGTATGTGAATAATATCGTTTGATTTAGTAATAGTAAATTACTAATAATTCAGTTTCAGTGAAGAGTCTGAAAAATATACAATTATTTGCATATATTGCATAAAATGACTTTTTAATTTTAATTTATACACTAAAACTGAAGTATAAGTTGAGTGGGAGATCTAGGTTGGTAAATTATTTGTTAATCTCACCTAAAACTTAGTTATTCAAATTCAATTAATATATAATTATTAAACATGTGGGTAAGTAGATGGTGATGGCGAGCATAGCTAAATGTTCGATTCTATACCACATAATTAATTATTAATATCTTAATTATTATTTGTAGCAAAATTTTTGTTAATAAATTCTTTTACCTGAATAGATGATTTCGTTAAATACTTTTCACTTATCCTCAATTTTTCAATGGTATAAATGATTATTTTTTAATCTAATTAGTTTTGATATAATTATAATTATGGATACTTTCAAAGATTTTTTTTATTATAATCATAAAATTTGAGTAATGACTTGTTAGTGTATATTTTAGTTACACTATTTAGCCATAATCATCGTGAAATAATAGGCTAACAAGCGTATTATATAACCATAAATAAACATACATTTTGTTGTATGTTAAAATTATTCAAATTATTCCTTCGAGTTTAACTTTTTTTATGAGTTTATAACTAAAACCAAACTTCCATAAGATTAAATTATTTTGACATCTATACCCTATTTTTTATGGGTAAGACATTAGAATGACAATATTTATTGGTTATTATATTCACTTAATTTGGTATTTAAATGATTTTGTATCATTATGAAGTATTTTGTTACTTTTTGTATTTTATCATATGACTGAAAATATAATAAATACTAAATATTTTTTGTATATGGTGAAATTATTATTTTATCTAATTAGTTTAGAGAAATAATGTGAAAATAAGGATTATTTTTTTTTGAATTAAAATGATCTATGAATTTCGTAACAAATTAAGGTTGTTGAAATTAAGAACAAAATTTTTATTTGATGGTTAAGTTCATCATTACATTATATGAGTTTCGTTTTTATTTTTAATATGTCCTATTAAGTGGGAACAAAGATACTTAACTAAATGCCTTTATATTAATAGTTTTTACAATACACTCTAAACAAAACTTTTGTATTTTTATTTTAGTTGAATGATGATTTTGAGAGTTGTAAATCTATGTTTACATCTCAATTTATTTTCAATAGGCTGACTTATGATATTTATCCTTTGTGGATATTCAAACTCTTATGTTTTTTATAATAATTATATGTGAACATATGCATAAGAATGAAATTGATATTGAGATGTCATGTTCAATAAATTGATTTATAAAATCTTCATCTAGTGGTAAAGATTTTGAGATTTGTAAGGCTTTATAATATCAACCTGTATGCGAATGTAGTTGATGATCAATGTAATGACCCAACCCAAAATACAATATAATGAGCTTAATCTTCTCTTCAAAAGTGCTTAACCGAGCTTGATCATCATCCCCATTGCTCTTTGAAACATGTCCAAGAAATGAGATGTAATAGGAGGATCTCTATCGGACATAATCTCCTTTGGGATGTCGTATAACTTTACAATGCTGTCAATGTATAATTGAGCTAGGTATTCTATCGTCCACCCTCGTTGGAATGAAGTGTGCAGACTTGGTCAATCTATCCATCACCATCCACATTGAGTCATACTTCCTCTGAGTTCTGGGGAGGCTTGTGACAAAATCACATGTTATGTAATCTCATTTCCATGTTGGTACGTCCAACGGCTTCAACAATTTTCCAAGTAGATGGTGTTGTGCTTTCACAAGTTGGCAAGTCTAGAATTTTGAGAAAAAATTCACAATATCCTTCTTCATTTCAATCCACTAATAAACTCGCTTTAAATCCTTATACATTTTAGTAACTCTAATGTGTATTGAGAACTTTGAGTGATGTTCCTCCTCTAGGATGTTCTGCCTCAATGTACCAACTCATTGAAAGTGACAACGTTTGTTGGTAACCTTATTAGTTGCTCCACAGGGTTGATAGCCACCACTTTTGCCGACAAAACCCAAAGTCTAACTAGCTGTTACCATTGTCCACCTTGCCCTTCTAACTCAACGAGTCTGTCATCCTATACTCATCATACCTCCATTAGCACTACTACATACCTCGTTTGCCTCTAACTAACCAATAATCTGATATCATGATAAATATCCATAAAAATCATCTTATCATCTCGACCAAGGTCGGTTCCACTTATTTCTGATCAAGTCCTCGGTACACAGTTATCCAAATAAATCATGAAGAGAAATCTGCATGTAAGGAAATTAAATAAAAACATATCTTCCAGCTTGACTCGGAGCAGTCTTTGCACACACATAACCTATAAATGTATCTTTCATCTTAATCAACCGAGAGTGGCTCTGATACCACTTTGTAACACCCCAACTCGGCTCACCCTTTAACCGACCTGAAAATGCTACCGGCGACCGAATCGTTCGATAATCTACTAGATTCGATTAAGCCGACCCGGATCTACTCTCGGCGTCTTAAGATGAAGACCACCTATGCCCTCTATTCATTATTCACATTATGGCATTATATCTTAGCATTCAATCATATTATCATGCTTTTCACTACCTCACATCAGTTCAAATATAATAAAAGTATAAACAGAATAT
>JAVDBV010002267.1:0-14572 GCA_032619315.1 Piper longum
TATATATATATATATATATATATATAAACACAAAAGCATATTATAGTAAAATGATAAAAACCGTCCCGATGGAACCTGGCTTTACCAAAAATGCAGACAGAGAATATCAAGTATCCAATGACTACTACTCCCCTGTCACCTTCTTCTTCCCCCAGCCAACAACTTGCACGCTCTCCTCGTCTCCCCCAAACTCTTCACAGCTGCCAAATCTTCGGCCACGCCACCTCCGGCGAGCTCCCGGTCCCCATCCCCCCCAAAAGTCGCCGCCTTTCCCGCCATTACCACCCCGATGCCCGCGAGCTAGCTACCCGCCGATCAGATCCGGCGATGGCTGACTCGGGATGCGAGGGGGAGACGGCGGGGATCGCTGCCAGGCCCCCGTCCAGGGAGGCGCCGGGCGGGGCGCCGTCAGCGTCGTTCAAGGACGGGAGGAGCGCGAGGCGGGCTCGGGGCGGGGCGGCGCGGCGGCCGAGCATGGAGGCGGACGAGTTCATCAACCTGCTGCACGGGTCGGACCCGGTGCGGGTGGAGCTCACGAGGCTTGAGAACGAAGTTAGAGGTCTGGAAATGGTGCTTGATTCGGTTGGTTTAGGGTTTTGAGAGTGGTTCCATGCTTTGTGCGGTTTTGGTATGGTGTGGCTGTCAGTTGAAAGTTTGATTATTTTTAGGAAGTTTGATGTTATCTTCGGCAGAGGCGAATTTTAATGTTTAGAGCTATTGCACTTACGATAATCTGCACTCTCTATCTCTTTGAGGTCATTTTTTTTTCGTGAAAAACATGTAGAAATCCCTTTTTTAATTCGTACGTAAAAAAAAAAAAGCATTCGTTTTGGTTGATAGTGAAGTTGAAGATTTGCATTTTATTCTTTTTTAGAAAAAAAATGAGTGCATTGAACCGTGGGAGATTTCCAATGGTTAATCAGGCGTCAATTTAACTTGAAATTGCATATGCGTTTGCTGAATGGTCTAAAAAATGAAGTGTTTGTGGTATTCAGAGAAGGACCGGGAACTGGGGGAAGCTGAAGCAGAGATCAAGGCGTTAAAGCAATCTGAGCGCTTACGGGAGAAAGCTTGTGAAGAGGTTTTTGCTCTTTACTTTGTCCAGTTTTTAAAATGGGTACTCTTAGTTCGTGATATATACTTGGCAGAATTGTTAGTGATGTTGATATCGTGTCCTCTTATTTGGTCCGTACGACATTGTTCCATGTACTACGGTCCCATTTACGACATACGCCATTCATGCCTTCTTGTGAAATTCTTCCCTGAGAATTTGTGAGAACTATTTTCTGTTTGTCATGGCTATTGAATATTACCGCGGCAGTTACCTGCATGCCCGGTGACATGCATAATTGGTGCTCCTATTGACTGGTCTCCAATGGGCAAGATGTCAGTATATCAATCATTTGCATTTCAAAATGAAATTTAGGGGGACTTGTGGGTCATAGTATAATAATTCGAATTTAGATTTAAGATTATATTGGTTGTGGTAGAGAACCCCGCCAATACTTGTGCATTGCTGGTCCCAAGCCTGGACAAAGGAGGAGGGCTGTGTCAAGAAGGGCATCTGGCTATTGAAAGTTTGCTATGAGTAATCACGTGTCCTAGTTTAGCGTCCATGTCCTTGACACCTTTTCAGTACCAGGTGGAAGAAGAAATGTCTGTGGAAGGGATGTTTAGTACAATAAGCTTCCGGCTTGGTGGCCAATTGGTTTTTGATAATGAAGAGCTGGTGGGTGTTGAAGATGAGTCCAGAATAGGCAAACAGGAATGTAAAGATTTGGAATGAATTGCACATGGGCATGCATGTATTGTCACGGATTTCTGAATGGTAGATTAGGATACCCGATGGCTAGAGCATAGTTGGAATAAACACATGGATGTCAAGGTTTTGGGGCATGCACATGGTGTCAGATGTGTGTTTAGAGGTCTTCAGTTGCCTTGTTCTTTATTCATTTTCGCTCAAATGAAGCTCTATCTTTTGTTTGCTTTGTTCTGATTTCTTACATCTTAATTTAACATTGTTTTATGATGGAAATTGTCTTTTTTGAATTCTTTTACTTCTGTTAGCTTACTGAGGAGTTAACAAAGGTAGAGGAAAAGCTGAAGTTAACCGAGTCTCTTTTGGAAGCCAGAGTAACACCCTTCACCTCCTTCTAGGAAGCCAATTAATCTTGTAACTTTTGTTTTTACAGTACGGTGATTTGATAACGTTATTTTGTAGAATCTTGATATCAAGAGAATTAATGATGAGAAGAAGGCGTCGATGGCTGCACAGTTTGCAGCAGAAGCGACTCTTAGAAGAGTACATGCTGCCCAAAAGGATGATGATATGCCTCCCATTGAGGCTATCCTTACACCTTTGGAAGCAGAACTTAAGCTTGCTAAGCAAGAGGTGTGTTTTTTTGCTTTGCATTTCTGTAATTTAAATATGTCATGAGGTTTTCCATTACTCCATTGATCATAATTGCGAAGTCATGAATATGGATAGTCAATTGTGTAACGAAGAAAGCATGCTACTGATGTGTTTTTGGTTATTACTTGTGTTTGTTGTAGATTGCAAAGCTGCAAGATGACAACAAGGCTTTAGATCGTCTCACAAAATCAAAAGAAGCAGCTTTACTCGAAGCAGAAAGAACTGTTCAGATTGCATTAGTGAAGGCCTCCGTGGTAGATGATTTACAGAATAAGAATCAAGAGCTGATGAAACAAATAGAAATCTGCCAGGTATTGATGAAATATATGAAAATTTGAGTTTTATACATTCTCATAAGGAGTTAGACCATTACATTAGTGTCTTGATTTTGTAATTATTTCAGGCTCTGAAGTGAAAAAACGTGTTTTGTTGATTTTAGGAGAATTTAATTCACTGATTCTTACCTAGTCACATTAAAACGACCGATGTGCATAGCCTAATAGTTCAACATGCTGTGCAAAATTAGGATTTTGTTTATGTCAGTCAGTGGTGCTCTTCATATAATTTCTGGTCATGTCTTAGGTAAGATGGTGCTCGGTTTGTAACTTGAAGCCTTCTTGCCCATATTTTACGGAACTTGGTAATATACATGTTTTGTTAATTGTTACTACCTGACTCCAATCTACAGGGTTGAGTCTGACTGTTAAATAGATCTTCCTTAGGGTGTTAATCAGCCATGGTGTAGACAGTGTTGCTGGCTTGAGTTGACGTGTACAGGTGTGACAAAAAGGGATACTTAGATATGAAAATTTGTATCACTTTCTGTATCACCTTAATAGTCTTTTCTCTTGTTGATTGCTCCTTTTTTTGCATTTCAAATGTTCTACTACTTAAAAATGATATGGATGTTTTTTTTTTCTTTTAATGGTTAACATCTAAGGTTCTAAACCCCTAATTAGATGATTTCGGTATTTCTTTTGATTTTGGTGATTGATTTGTGCATTTCATTGTGTGAATGATCTGTTAGGAAGAAAATAAAATATTGGACAAAATACATCGCCAAAAGGTTGCAGAAGTTGAGAAGCTTAGCCAAACTGTAAGAGAGCTGGAAGAGGCTGTTCTTGCTGGTGGAGCTGCTGCTAATGCTGTGAGGGATTATCAACGAAAAGTCCAAGAAATGAATGTAAGATAGTTTCCCGTCAATTTTTGAGTGCCATTCTAGAAATTTGTAGAGAAATGTTTTTGTGAATTACATGTTTGTCATTCAGGAGGAGAGGAAAACCCTTGATAGAGAATTAGCACGTGCAAAGGTAAATGTGAATAGAGTGGCAACTGTTGTTGCAAATGAGTGGAAAGATGCAAATGATAAAGTCATGCCTGTGCGGCAATGGCTCGAGGAAAGAAGATTTATGCAGGTAGTACTACCGACTTTTGTTCCTGCATTAATCTGTATTTTATGAATATGATCTTTGTGCTCTAAGTGCTTCCTTTTTTTAGCTTTTTCTATTTTCTTCAACATTTGTTTCACGCTTTGTGTTAATATTGTAATCTAATGCAGGGGGAAATGCAACAGCTTCGGGATAAACTTACAATTGCTGAGCGGACATCTAAATCAGAAGCGCAATTGAAAGTTTGTTACTTCAGGAGTGTTATGTTTAATATTTTCTAGAGTAAAATTATTAATAGATGGCTGTTCTATTATCAGGAAAAATATCAACTGAGGCTTAAGGTATTGGAGGACACCCTAAGGGGTCCTTCAAGTGGGGGTGGCCGAATTACACCAGATGGTAGAAGTGTAAGCAATGGCCCTTCTAGAAGACTGTCTCTTGGTGGTTCTGAGAATCTGACTAAACTGTCCAACTGTTTGTCCAAAAGAACGCCAACATCCCATTCAAGACCATCTCTTACAAGTGGTACAAGTACAATTTTGAAGCATGCTAAAGGAAGCTCGAGATCTTTTGATGGTGGTACAAGGTCATTAGATAGGGGCAGTAGGATATTTTCTAGTGGAATGCGGCTGAGTGGTTTTATGAACAAATCTAGTGAGAAAATAGTCAACGACCCTGTAATCCAGACGAAGGAATGTTGTGAGGAGAAAGTAAATGATTTACCTTGCGATGAGACAGAGGATAGTGTATCAGGTGTGTTATATGGTATGCTGCAGAAAGAGGTCATAGCTTTGAGGAAAGCCAGCTATGAAAAAGACCAAAGTCTTAAGGACAAGGATGATGCCATCGAGGTTTATTTGCTTTCCTTTTGATTTTTTGGCTAATAATTGACATCTGCTGCATCTTATTTGTTGTTCATTTAACGCCGAAAATTACCTTCCTGGCAGATGTTATCAAAGAAAGTGGAAACCTTGACCAAAGCAATGGAGGTTGAAGCTAGGAAAATGAGGAGGGAAGTAGCTGCTATGGAAAAGGAGGTTGCTGCCATCCGGGCAGAGAAAGAACAGGAAATTAGGGCCAGGCGGCTTGGTGGTAGTTCCAAGAGTTTCTTAAGTGGCTCTCAGTTTCTTCCTGGGAAGCATGTATAAAACGGTTCTCTATATGTGATTTGTAGAGTTGACGGAGCGTCTAAAAATTTGGCTTGAATTTTTTTTTGTTTTATTGATTGATGCTCTGGGAACCAGAATTCTCCTTTGGGAGCTGTTCGTGTATCATATAGTGTGGCTGATTTAATAGCTAATTGTGATGATCATGTAATTTAAATAATTTATATGAAGAAAAATGGGAGTCAGTTCCTCTCTTTCAATTTTTATTTGGTCTTTTGACCTTCAGCTTTAGGAAATTCTATTATCTGAATTTTTTCAGGCCCTGGGCTCATGAGCAATTTATTATTCTATATTCCCTCAAATACGCTTGTATGAGTTTTTTTAGTAAAGGGGGAGATATTTTTTATATTATCACATGGTTGGAGAATTAGAAGGAAAAATTATGAATTGTTAAAATGCTTTCACTTAAAAATTAAAATAAAATTAAAAAAAGTTCTTTTTACTTGTTGGTTGTTGGTGGGAGAATCAAGATTAATTACAATAAAATGAGAATATTTTTATAATAATAAAATTATCCTAAAAGATCGTCGGTGCGCGGATGTTGCCCCCAGGCTAGGGACGGCTTCTTGTCACCCTTTTATAAATAAATTTTTTTTTATTTGTTTACGGTTTTTAATTTATTTTTGATTTTTTAAAAAATATTTTAGATAATGTATATTTCCCCACTTTTTTTTTGTAGTTAAGCTTATTTCTTGGTTGGCCTTGATCGGCCGCCCCTTGGCTTTGGGGTGGGTTGATTGGACTAGATCCAATGACTTGAGGCCGAGGGCATAAGTGGTTGGTTAGGCTGCCAACATGGGTGCTGCCAGTAGCCATTTAATCTTTTTATTATAAAAAATCTTATTTAGATGGTAATTTTGCATTATAAAAAATGTTCCCCTATTATAATAGTTAGACTTAATTTTCTATGACAAGGTAATATAAAAAAAACCTACTTTTTTTTAGTAAAAAATTCCCTTTGTATCATTGTCACCATTTATAATGATTGGCCTAACGTTTAGCTAACTCAAAATAAAATAGAGCAGACCCAAGTATAATGAGTTTAGCGTATTTTTAAAAAATAATTAATTAAGTTAAAAATTTATAAATTTATTTCATATACCAAATATCTCCCTTGTGGGAATTTGATATAGGACTGCCATTTCATATCTTAGTATATCATAGAACAAGTGATAATCTATTTTAAGATCTTGCGATTAATATGACATTAACACCCAATTAGGTGTAACTAAATCATCTTTTGTTTAATATCATTGGTGACAATTTTAAAATTTTAATAATAAATGAGCTCACTTGTGTTGTTTAGTGAGTCTTACAACTAAAATTGGACATAAGACCTTACTTACAACTGATTGGTTTTTTTACAAACCCCCCCTAAAAAAAAAAAAACTCTTACTCGAGCAGCAAACACAAATCAAGCCGAGTTCATTGACTGAGTTTGAGAATTTTGATTCAAACTTCTAATTAAACATTTTTGTCTGAACCGCATATTTATTGTGGGCCAAGTCAATTCGAAGAGTGGGCCTCTCCATGGGCTTTGAAGCCCATATCGGAAGGCCATTTTCAACGCCTCCTGACCGGTCGTCGCCTAACGATGGTCGCCGGCGAGCATCGACCAAAATTTTCCGACATTGCGAGATTTTCGCATCCCCTCCCCATCCATTGTCGGATCCCGACACCGAATCGTAGATTTTGTGGACTTTTCCTTGTCTTGTTGGTTGTTTGGAGTTGATCGAGATCGTCTTTTATTGGTTCTGGTTTTTGCAGGGTTGGCGTTCGGGATCGAAGTTTTGTTCTCCGTTTAACATCGAAAGGGAGCATTTGGAAGAGGTTTGCGAGCTCTCTTCCATGGTTGTTCTATCAGGCATGCTACATTGATTGATTGAACGCATTTGTAGTTTAGCGAATTAGCTCGTGCCTGTGCTGATGGACCTGTCCGGGATAAGCGAGAAGGTGGCAAGCCTCGATGGGCATATTAGCGACATCCTCCGATCTCTTTCGTAAGAGTTTTCCTTCAATGTTTTTGATGCTTGTATTTCTAATGAGGTTGGACTCTTGGTCGCCAATTATCAATATTATCAAGCTACCTTACTTTTTTTTTGTTTGAAGGGTTACGTAATGTCATACCCCTTAGAAATTACACTGCTCCATGTCTTGTAGAATCTGAAATATGTGGAGTTTAATGTTTATGCTTTGTTCTTAATGGCTGATGTGATGTATGTTGTGTTTGTCAAACAATGCACGCGATCAAAGACAAATATAACTGATGTGAACAGATATACGTGTGGCCGCATTTAAATTTACATGTCATTTGAACAATTCTCAAACTGGGAAAAATGGTGGAATTTTACACTTAGTGTCATTTAATTTGAAATTATACCCTTGATAAACGAATCTGTGCAAAATACGAAGGCAAATAGTGCCCTGCCTTCCATGAATAGCGAAGTTTCCTCTTCCAAGCTAACCATTCTTATTATATCAAATTATGAAATGCTATGATGCTCTATAATACTTTGTAACAGAATTCTACGTGTGGCAGAAATGGATTTCAGAAACTTGAAAAGATTAAGGATGCAAATAGGCAGAGCAGGCAGCTGGAGGAGCTCACAGAAAAGATGAAGGAGTGCAAGAGGTTGTTCAAAGAATCTCTCTCGTTTTTTTAAGGATTATAGATGTTTATTAATAAAATACAACTAGTCACTGTCTATTTACCTGCAATCTGCAATCTGACGATTTAACATTAAACTATGTTTTGCTGGATGCTATAAATTTGTTTTGCATATTTCTTCAAAATTTCTCGATGTATGGAACTTTTATTGCGTTCAATATAGAAAAGGAGAAACTTTTGCAAGGCACAATTTCTTGTGTGTAAAGCATTTGATTCCTTAATAATTCCTTTATTGTGGTATTACAATATGATTCTAACAACACATAAAAATGGAAGCCAAGCCAAGTTATGTTAAGCACTTGTGATCATTGAAAAAATTTCCTCTTTTTTACATTCCTTTATCAAGTTTACCCAATGGCAAATTTTTTACTGTTAACCATCTATATGCCCCCTTTTTTTTTTTGCTAAGATTGCTTTCTGAAATTAATTGTTCTGGATATTATTTTCTCTAGAGTGAATGAAGTCATCAAAGATATGTATTAGCCATGGAATTCCTCAGATTGAAATGAGTATATTTTATGAAGAAAAGGGTTTTCTGAAGGATCTTCTTTGAACCATTTTCATTCTCCACAGGCTTATCAAGGAGTTTGACCGAGAAATAAAAGAAGAGGAGGCTGGGAGTTCTCCAGACATCATCAGAAAGCTCAATGAGAAAAAACAATCAATGGTTCTGTGCAACCCTTATTTACTGATTTTGATGAACTTGATATCTTTCTACATCTGAAAACTGTGCCACCTTCTTGCAGGTTAAAGAACTAAATTCATATGTTTCCCTCAGAAAGCAGTAAGGTCTCTTCTTTGTGCTTCAAATTATTTATTTAGGGCCTAGCATAAAGCAACTGCCTGGTCCACTTTAATGACTTTGTAATAAGTAGGTAGAACACAGATATTCTTATTGTTGAAATAGTAATATAATAAAGCTTGATACACTGGCATGCAACTATGTCCCTCATTGTTTTCTCTTCACGAGGGTGGATTTCCTTTTGGATATTAGCCATGTTTTTTTCTCGTTTGATGAACTTTCACCCTGTGACATGTGTAGTAATTAGTCAACTTACCATTGCTAGAAGTTGCAAATGTTGATCCTAAGGCTTTGGCTTGCATTTAAGATTTCTTTCTTGCTGATGTTTGGTTGGGGCGCCTTCAAATAACTCAAGATCCTGATAGCAATTTCTTTTTCTGTTGTTTCTCCTCTTTCGTTTTTTTTTTTGTTAAAAAAAAAATCTCGTAAAGAACATGCCCACTCTCCGTTTTTTCTAAAGTTCACAAGTGACCCTCCTAAGATACAGAAGTGTACCTTGTTTAAAATAACATGAAGCAAGAAAATCCCACAACATACAATCTCAATTAATCTCAAACCGAAATTATTTACTTTCTGTTGGCTAGAATCTTATTGTACTACTTTTCTAGGCTAATGCCTAAGTCCTGATAACTTTCTCATCTTAGTAAAATTCTTAGGAGGAAATGAATAAACAACGAATGAAAGTTAACTGCTAGAAAGACACTGAAGCTGGAAAAGTCTGAAAATCATTTGTCTTTTCAATCTATCCCATTAAATTTACAACTTGTACTAACTCCATGCTTTTTAATGGTAGTGGATAATTGCCAATCATTTTTCGAGTCACTATATTAATTGTGTCTGAAATTGTTTCATTTCTTGATTCATATGTAGTTAACTCTTTATAAATATATTTTTTGTTTGATTTAAAGTCATTTTTTATTGGTCTTGTAACTGCTGAATGCTGTGGCAGATATGCTAGTAGTCTTGAAAACAAGCGTGTTGACTTGTTTAATGGTCCTGATGGTGCAGAGGGATTTGTAGAGGAGAACATTTTACTTGCTTCATGTAAGATTATAATTGTTTTTTGTTTTTTTTACGCTAGTTTCTTTTGTGAGATAGTATTGGGTGAATGCCATACCTTCATCATCAACACTTTTATTTTTCGTAAGCCCTGACACTGTAAAAGTGACATGTTGTTCAGCTTTCATTTTACATCATCATCATCATCACCAATTAATTCATCATCACAATCATCACCACCTTCTCCTGCTAAGTTGGGTGTGATGACGTGGATTTTGTGTTGTTAATTAATTGCTTTCACAGTTTAATTGATGACACACAAAAAATTCTGTTTTGTTCCCATGTAATGAAGTTTATTTAGATTTACCATTTGGGTTGATTAGCTCAGATGAGTATTTTGATATGGACCTGAATACTATCAAAAGAATCCTTTGATCTTTATATGTTCGTTATTTGCTGCTTAACAGCCATGACCAACCAAGAATTGATTGATAGAGGAAATCAGATGATGGATGAGACAGATCAAGCTATACAACGTTCAAACAAGGTCTGTTTGATGTTATATATAAATGATGCGACACTGAGAGGCACATATAATTGAGAGCGAAGAATGTATTTCATATTACAAGAGTTGTGCTTGTTATCTACTTTTCTGTTTGCAAGTAGTGATTTTTATCTTGTGACATTGGTGCATTAAAGGTTGTTCAAGATACAATTAACGTAGGAGCTGAGACATCAGCTGCTCTGAAGGCTCAGGTACCCATTTTGTTTGTCTTTCAAACTATTTCAATTGTTTGATCTTGATACACAATTTAGCTGGTTCGAACTTTTCTGTGTGTCAATGGTCCAGACAGAACAAATGAGCCGCATTGTCAATGAATTGGACTCTATTCATTTTTCCATTAAAAAGGCTTCTAAACTTGTAAAAGAAATAGGCAGACAGGTGAATCTTTACCTCAGTGAGGGCTTTAGCTAATTTGTTGTTTGTACTTACATCTACTAATGCTGAGACTTTTGCTATATGTTTCTGCAAGGTGGCAACTGATCGATGTATTATGGCATTGCTTTTCATCATTGTTCTTGGCGTGATAGCCATCATTATAGTGAAGGTTGGAACTTTAACTTGTGCATGCATTGTTCTAAATTCTTCTCAAAATAGCCGAATCCTTTATTGCATTTTCATTTTAAAACAACACTTTTAAGTTACAAGCTGCTTAATAATTTTGATAACTTCAAATAATTTATGACAGTTTAATTAGGGAAATGTGGGATACAATTGGGATGGATTACTCTTTGGTTAAAGTAATAGTTTAGTGGTAGCCGTGAATGTGAATCTGTGGAAAGGCATTTAGTTACATAAACTCTATATGCTATTGATATGAGCCATTTTGTATGCATCACGACAGACATAAATTTCGAAAATTTTCCTAATGTTTGCACATTGAAAATCCAGCTCGTCAATCCTCATAATAAAGACATTCGTGATATTCCTGGATTGGCACCACCTGCACCAACAAGGAAGCTCCTTTAATATCAAGAGTAGTGGTCTGGAAGTCAAAATGGCGCCAGCTTCCTTGGGTGCATAATGGCATGCTTATACCATTAAAGCTGCATGGCCAAAGGTGACGTTTTGCCACCATTTATCTGGTATTTTTTAAATCAGTTATCGACATCGTTTACTTTCTCTTAATCATATGTTAAGTCATTTACTTTTTCTTGATCATATGTTAGTAAATTGTTCCAGGAAAACCTATTTTCCATTGGCTGACATTGTAGATAATTTGAAATATTTGTTGTTGTATGGTTGTAAAAAGGGGCACAAATTCATTGAGGTTCTTGAGGTGTGTTATCCGCATTTCACCAGTCTTGCTGTAAGAATAAGTATATAACTTAGAGGCTGTGGGGCGTTGTTTGATTCGTTTGTGAATTACAACTATTGTGAAAATTTGTGGTCATATTGTTTGGATACATACTTTTCTGTTGATTTAGCGGACATAGATCCTACATGAATTAACTGAGGCTATGCCTTAACAGCTTGATTCTACATAGTTCATAAATGTTGCCGTTGTTTGATTTGTATATCAAACCAAACTACTAATGAAAATGCATAATAAAAGCTAAATCGAATAAGTCAAGCTAGCCTATATATTCAATTTCATGAATACTGTATTCTCGGAGGAATCTTTTTCATCACTGAATGATACCATTGGAAAAGGAAGCTTCCATTGATGGGGGATTGGAGATCACGGTGGTGGATGGGAGGAGTGCAACACAAGATGGTGTGCAGGTGCCGGCCATGGAACAGTGGTATGGTCTTCGTCGGTGGTGATGGGCTGGCTATGTCAAGTCTTATGGTGTGGAAGTGGACAACAGGCTTGGCCATTGGGTTTCCGCTCTGAATCCGCACAGAGCTCTTTCCTTCCTCTTTCTCCCTTCTCAAAATACTAGTTAGGATATGCTAAGAATTTTATTTTATTTGGTTACTATTAGGGTAGGTTATTAGTATTTTAGTGGGGATGAGGTTTAAGATGTTTCTTACTGGTAGGCCTGGATATTTCTCGTGAGATTTTTTGACTGAGTATATTTTTGTGTTGCTTACCAATATCAGTAATAGGAGACTATACAATTCGAATAAACAATTAAAAGTGAATCTGATTTAAAATGACTTGCTTGCTTATAAGGAAATTCAGAAAAAAAATCATTTCGATAGTAATTTTTTACACGATTCCATTAATATATGTTGGATTGATAAAGTTGTTTAAAGATCGAATCATTGATTTTCAAAAGAGGCTGTAAAACTCATCACAAATTCACAATACGTGAAGACTTTATAGGCGACAGTATTAATATTTGAAGAGCAAAACTTGCTAATTACTTAAACCCTATCAAATTGACAATATTATATATACGTGTTTTGGCTATTGACTTCTATACGTAGCCATGAGAGCTGGAGTTCTAGTATGCTTGTGGTTAGACTTTAGAGGCTCTATAAATCCAAATAAAGTATTGCTAAAGTCCAAAGATCATTAATTTTATCGGATTTTGGATAGTATTGACTTCTATTGCTATTATGACAAAAATAACAATTCAATGCAATACCGAGTGATCTTGGTGTGGCCAAGAAAAATACACCTAAACTGCATTGACCAGATCATGCGAGGCAATTTCTAAGGACACTGCGTGAATTGCACTTTATAAGAGTTGTTGCCAGCTGCCACAATAGGGCATAGAGCAATTCATCAGCTGAGTGCAAAGAATTGTTTAAGGTAATGGCGGATAAGAGATGGATTGAAGAGCTCAAAGAGCAGATATCGTCCATCAACATTGGAGAAGAGCAGCACAAATGGAGCAGCCGGATGATATACAAAGTGCCCACCAGACTCAGAGATGCGAACCCCAAGATGTATGAGCCAGTGATGGTGTCAATAGGACCTTATCACCATGGCAAGCCCAATCTCAAGCCGATGGAGCACCACAAGAGGAGGGCACTCGTTCAATTAGTCGAAAGATCGAAGAAGTCGATCGAGGAGTTTGGTGCAGCGTTGGAGAGTGCGGTGGACAAGCTCATGGATGCCTACGAGGGACTCGATGATCAGTGGCTAGACAAGAACCGTTTCTTGCAACTCATGTTGGTTGATGGTTGCTTCCTAGTTGAGCTCCTCCGCGGTCTGACCCCAGATTTCCAACCTCTGGATCCTATCTTTAGCGTCCATGGTGTGTTGAACACATTCCACTATCTTGTTCCAGATTCTCATGCTAGAAAACCAAATCCCTCTTCTTGCTCTGGCAAAATCGGTAGCCGTGGAAAGAGATATATCCGAAAGAGAGGTAGATTCTGATCATGTTCTAGCTACTACCATTCATCGTTTTTTGTACTGAACAAAATACAGTTGCTCTTGATTTAATAGGCAGAGTTTGCCGCTAACACACTTGCACTCAAGGTCTTCTTCAACGCTAGCACCACATTCCCAGAGATGCCATTGGCACTTCATTTTCTAGATGTGTTCCACCAGGTTTTTACACTTGATATCTGGCCGGCTCATACCCCAATCAACCCTAACCCGAATATAGCTGCCAAGACAGTTCGATCGGCCACCGAGCTAGTGGAAGCTGGGATTGTGATCAAGAAAAGCCAGACCATTAGTGTGAAGGACATCTCATTCGAGAATGGAGTGCTTACCATTCCAGCATTGGCGATCAAAAAAGGCGGCGACGTCATCTTCTACAACTGTGTCGCGTTCGAGCGCCTGAGGCCCGGCGCCGGCCATGACATTAGGACCTACATGCTCTTCATGTCTGGGCTGGTTAGCACAGCCAGGGACGCAGCCCTGATCAAGCCACTCGGGCTGCTCCAATTCACGATTGGGAGCGATGAAGATGTTGTGGAGCTCCTCAAGGGGCTGTCCAAGGATGTGTTTTTTGATCCTATGAGCCGTATATCGGATGTTCAAGACAGGTTGAATGTGTATTATGAGGAGAAGGTGAAGAGTTTGGGAAGGAGGCTTCGCATTTGGAGTGAAAATGTTATGGTGAACCATGCTAGTGTTGTTATGGTGAATCTGTAGCAGGCTTTCCAGACCTTTCTATTGCTGCATCAACTAGCAACTCTAGTTCATGGTTGCTAAATTCTGCTTGTAGTCATCATATGACGTCCAATCGAGAGTGGTTCTTTGATTTTAAAGAACTAAATGGTGGAATTGTCTACACAGCAAATAATGCCCCTCTTGTCACACATAGTGTTGGTTCCGTTCACTTGAGGAATCATGATTGATCAACCAGAACTTTAACTGGTGTTCATTATGTGCCAGATTTGATGAAGAATCTCATCTCTGTCGGAACCTTAGAGTCAAAAGGTTTCGAAGTGAGGGCGAAAGATGGGATAATAAGGATCATCTCTGGTGCTCTTGTAATAATGAAGGGGATTCGAAGAAAAGACAATGTGTATTACTTTATGGGTAGTACAATTGTTGGGGAGGCAACAGCGACGTCAACTCCTACTGATGATCAGGAGTCAGAAGCAACCAGGTTATGACATATGCGCTTGGGACATGCTGGAGAAAATTCCTTGAAATTATTGATAGATCAAGGATTATTAAAAGGTGCTCGGGTTTGCAAATTAGATTTTTGCGAGCACTG
>JAVDBV010002268.1:0-15324 GCA_032619315.1 Piper longum
ATATATATATATATATATATGGAAAAAACATATCACAACATCACATTATATTAAGATCACATCATTTTCCAAGTCATAATCTTATGCTGAGTTTTGACCCATTTACTACTCACTTTCCCATGGCTGGAAATTTACTAACTTCATTCACAAAACATGCTCACCGTGTATTAATCATCATCAAAATATCTCATAACAAGTTTTACACATTCACCAGCATTACAATGAAGCGTCCTATCGCCAGACATGTGTGTGTGCAAGGATGTCACTTCTCATTTGTCAAGTCTGACATATCCTGTTGTATTTCATGCTTGCCTATATATATAGTCAGCAATGGCAGTCACTGGTCTAGAAAATAACTAATATCAAACTGCCTATGAGAGCTAACTCTCATTAAAGAAAAACATGCATATACTCTAGTAGAACTCTCATAAGGGCAACTACTATGGAGCCATCGAGCTATAGTCTAGATGACATCCTGAATTGACTGGTTTGATGCCTCTTGCGGCTTTTTCTCATTTCTCTTCTGGTCCCTCGGGCTTAACAGTATATCCTAAATCTTCTCTGATCCTCCTTATTTTTTTTGGCCTCAAGTATGAAGGCCGATACACTCAGGTAGTAGCCTTTAGTACCCTTTGAACAACATATCCGGACGTGTGCTGTACTATACATTACCTATAAACCCCACGTTTCTTTGGGTGTGAGGAACTCAAAATACGGTTAGGATCCCTTGGAAATAGAACAGCCCTCTCACTAATGGTAAGATTGCTTCCGTCCCATACACTAACAAGAAAGGTGTGACTCCGGTACTCACACGTGTGGATGTTTGATATGACCATAATGCTTTACGTAGCCTTTCATGCCAATCGTGTTGATTATCTGCCACCATCTTTCACAACACTTGTTTTAAAATCTTGTTGAAAGATTCCACTTTCCCATTAAATTGCGGGTTGTATGGTGATGATTGTACCATTTTAAATATGTGTTGTTTGACTAAATCTGCCACTTGCTATCCCATGAACGGTGTGCCATTATCCGTAATAAACTTCGGGGGAAGTCCAAACCGATAGAAGATATTTTCTTTGATGAATTGAGCGACACACTCGCCTGTTTGTTTCCTTGCCAGTATTGCTTTACCCCATTTAGTAAAATACTCAATCGCCGTTAAGATGAACTTGTGACACTTTGATGATAATGAATGGATGGGATCGATAACAACAAGCCCCCAAATTTGAAATGGCCAATAAGCGCCAATCGGGTGCAATGGTTTTAGCGACATATGCTTCAAAGGTGCATGTACGAGACACTTCTCACATGACTGAATAAAATCCATACAATCCTTATACATTTTTAGCCAAAAGTATCCAATGTAGAGCAAAAGGTGACACAACCTTCTTCCACCTTGTCATTCTCCACAAGTTCCTTCATGTGCATCTCTAATAGCCTTCAAACATTTCTCCCCTGTCAAACACCGTAGTAAGACTCCATCAAATCCTCGGTGATACAATAGTTCTCTTTCAATGAGTTGATGTGAAGTAATTCGTCACACCTCACAAGCCTTGTATCAATCACTGGGTAGCTGGTTGCGTGCCAAAAAGTTGATGATATCTCCATACCAATTCTCAAACTCCACTATTTCAAAGCTTTCAACTACAACACTTAGACGGTAAGACCACACCAACACCAATTCTCAAACTCCACCATTTCGAAGCTTTCAACTACAATACTTGACGGTATGACCACACCAGCAGGTGCATCTACCATGCGATTTGTAGACCTTGAGATTTGTTCAAACATCACTTCTTTGAAATTCTTCAATAATTCCATCAAACACGCCTTGCATACCACCAAATGTGCTTCCTTAACTTAATGAGTCGCTTTGAACTAGTAGGTGTTCCACTTTCAAATCCTTGCTAGCAATAGTCCAAGCAACATTGCTTCATATTCTGTGTTGTTGTTGGTGCAAAAATTTGCCAAATTGCAAGCATGTAAATGGATCTTCCCTGAAGATTCTACTAAGACAACCCCAACTCCTCTAGTGGGTCTTGCTCCTCTGTGCATTTCTACAGCTGCTCCATCAAAATACAAAGTCCACTTTATTACTTCCTTATTCATGTTGAATTGGACTTCTTTCTTCTTGGATGGTAGAGCCGAATGGTTAGCGAGTAGCTCGGCAATTGGTTGACCTTTTACTGCTTTTTGTGTGACACACTTGATGTCAAACTCCATTAACTTCCAAAGCCATCTTGCTGCTCTTCTCAACAAGGCCGCTTGTTGGAGCAGGAATTGAATAGGATTGCCATGTACCACCAAATGTACTTCATGTGTAAGAAAGTAATGTTGCGATTTCTGCAAAGCAAACACTAAGGCTAAACATGTTTTCTCCATCTTTGTGTACCTTTGTTCAATTGAAGTCATAGCACTCTGCTTAAGTAATACACAAGCCATTCTCTCCCAAGGTTGTTAGCCTGGGCTAAGATGGTTGTGAGTGTTGCTTCTGTGCGAGAAATATATAAGATGAGTGGTCTATCTCACACTAGAGAAAGTAAAGTTGGAGGTCTTAGTAATCTTGTCTTTATCTCCTTGAAGACTCGCTCACACGCTTCACCCCACTCAAACTTGTTACCTTTCATCAACATTAGAGTGAGTGGCAAAATTTTTGACATTAAGTCTGGGATAAACCTCCAAATTTAATTGATCATTTAGAGGAAGCTTTGCAATTGATCCAAAGATGTAGGTAGACTCATATCCCTAGTAGCTTGAATTTTAGCAAGGTCAACTTGGATTCCTCGCTTGTGTACCAAAAATCTGAGAAATTGCTTAGACAAAACACCAAAAGCACATTTTTGTGGATTCAACTTCAAGTTATTTAGTCTACACTGGTGAAGTACCTTCCTCAACACCTCGCAATGATAACTTCTTGCTTTTGACTTCACAATTATGTCATCAACATAATCCTCCATTTCCGCATGTAGCATGTCTGTAAAAATATAGTGCATCGCCCGTTGATAAGTAGCTCATGCATTCTTCAAACCAAACGACACTACTATATAAAAATAAATTTTAACAAGCGTGTAGAAAGCTGTCTTTTCATCACCTTCAATTGCCATATGAATTTGATTGTATCCACTAAATCCATCCATGAAAGAAAACATCTGATAATCAACTACATTGTCAAGTAAAATATAAGGGATCGGTAAAGGAAATGCATCCTTCGGACATGCTTTGTTGAGATCTTAGAAGTCCACTCAAATCCTCATTTGATCACTCTTCTTCTTTATTGGAACAATATTTGCCAACCATTCCAAGTAGTTGACTTAACGAATGAAGTTTCCTTCTTCAACTTCTCTATTTATGTTGCGATCATGGCCTCAATTGGTGGACTAAACTTTCTTCTTGCTTGAACAGCTAGATGTACCCTTGGCTTAACCGCAAGGTGGTGTATTGCAACTTCGGATGACAAACCTGACATTTAATCATATGACCATGCAAAACAATCCTTATAACTTCTAAGTACATCGATGAGTTGTCGCTTCTCCATTTCTTCTAAACCTGATCCAAGAAAAGTTGGATGGGGTTCTTGATAAGTTCCCAAATTGATTTCCAGAAGTAGTTCTGGTGTTAGAGTAACTCCATCTTCAAAATGACTTGGTACTTGTTGTATTTCTTGATCTTGTAGTCCTTTTTCATGCGATATTGCTCCCATAAACTATGGTTGCATTGATCTTCATTTTCACTTGATATGCAATAAGGAAATAATTTCGACATGATTGAATCTTTCGGTTCCAAGGTTATGATGTCAAATTCATCAAATGAATTGCATTCTTTTTCTTCCAAGTAAATGACCGGGCATGGGTCAAATGTAATTACTTCCTTCTCACAATAGTTCGTCACTGGCATTTCCCATTGTCCTAATACCATGGCGGCATCCTCAATTACCACGTGATCTTTCTCTTCTAGACTTTATACTTCTTGGAGTGGTGGCATTGTTTTAATTTTTTGCTTTGGTTGTTCTGAACGAATGAAGCTTCCGGTCCTCGTGAAATTATTGGTGCCGATGGAGCTGACAACTTATATAATTTTTCTACTTTAGGAGGCTTTGGTGGTGGATAATTAGCTATTGGTTTAATAAAATCTGGCAAAACAAGTGTAGCAGGATAAACATGACTAGATGGTTGTGCTCGAGCCAACTTCAGAACATTTCCCTCCATGAAGAATGCGGCATCCGTAAAGTGTGCTTCTTCAAGAGAGAATGGGTTTTGCAGCCTCTAGACTCGGATCTAACCTCCTTTACTGTGTGTAGCTTTAATGCATTGGTGCCACGAAGATGGCACGCATAGGTGTTCATGAATCCTTGGTCACCCAAGAAGCATGTGCCACATTGGATCAACTTCTAGAATGTGGAATATGTGTGGTAAACTGAAAGGACCAACAGGGATGTGTAAGCACACTATTCCCAATGACTCACATGATACATGAGACACTGAATTGATTGTGGTACCATCTGGAATGAGGTTTTCCTTAGTAAAACCCAATTCAAACAACATATGAATAGGAAGAATGTTGATTGATGATCCTTGATCCACAAGTGCACGCCGAACAAGCTTGTTTCAGCATTCCACACTAACAAACAATGGTCGATTGTGGTTGGGCTCAAGGTGACATAAATCATCGTTCAAGAAAGTAATGATTCCAACTGGCATTGGTAAAGTATCATTAGCATGTGGCCAAGACAGGTTAGCATGAACTCTTTGTTCCTTATTTACTTGAGTTAAAACAGACAAAGGATACCCCAAGTACTCTACATTTGTGATGTAGTCTTGTATTCCGTTTGAGTTCATAAAGAAACTATCTTCTCCATTTCTAATTGAAAATTCTGATAAAGCTTGTTCCACTGTGAATCGGGCAGTGGGTGAGAGGTGCAACACGTCAAACAAGTGCACTAACTCGGGTACCTTCCTTAACTTTTTCACAATTGTCATTTGATCAGCTTCCTTTTTTGGTGTGGGAAAAGAGAAAATCTTCTTTCCTTCTTTCGTTGAACTGAAGGAGCCTCCTCCTATTTACTTTCATTTCTTTTAGATTTCTTTTCCTTTTCTAACTTCTCTTCCTTGGGCTCCTCGCCCTTGCTTAGTTCAACTTTTTCTTTTTTTTTTTTATCTTGCACCTTCAACGGTGAGGTCAAATGACTTGCTATCATAACAATGGTTGTTGATGCCTTTTGTGTTGTGGGAGCTTTATATTTGACTTCCCCTTTGTAGAGTAATTCTTGAATGTTCTCCATCATGTTCCAACATTTATCCGTCAGATGGCCAACCATTTGATGGTATCGGCAGAAATTGTTTGTCTTCTAGTCTTTTGGCTTTGGTGGATATTTTAGTGTCCATGGTGTAATCATTCCTTACTTAACCAAAACATTGAAGCACGTTTTGGTATCTCCAACATTGAAGGTATAATCTTCTATATTCCTCCATTCGCGCTGTTGTCGGGACGTGACTTTTTGCCCTCGTTGTTGTTCCTTTGTTATGTTTCTTGACCTTGCTCACCTAGTTCAGTGACAACATTGGTTGATGCCTTAGCATTCTTCAAGGAAGCAGAAACCCTTCCAAGTTCCTCGAAGATCAACACCCTTTCAAAGAGCTGTTCATACATGTTGCATTGCATGCTACTTATGAACCAAGCAACCGGTCTGACATTCATTGTACAAATCTTTACAAGTTCCTTAATGTTATAGGTCTCTTTCAGCTGACATGTTAGGCTTCTAAACCTCTTCACATCTGTTGCAAACTGCTCATCCGGTTTTCTCCGACACTGTCGTAAGTGTTTTACCTTTACTAGGATTTCCATTAGCTGAAAATGTTCAGTGAATTATTCAACAAACTTATCCCATGAACTAATTGATCCGGGAGGGCGATTATTGATCCATCTTAAGGCATTGCTATTGAGGGATGCAGGAAATTGTGACAACTTTAACTTCTCATTGGTTGCAATTGTTCCACACTCAATCTGAAAGATTGTAATGTGATCTCTAGGATTGCCATCTCCGTCGAACTTTGTGAAGGTTAGATGCTTGTATTTTTCTAGCAAATTTTCGGTGTAAACTTCATCAGCTAAGGGACACATATGCTTTACTGCTTCACTTGGTTCTTTATCCTTATGCGCTATAAGCACAACAATCAATGCAGCTTGCGCATCCATTGCGGCTTTCAATCATCAAAGCGGGCATCTTGAACCGATACAACGGGTGTAACCGGTGCTACTGGAATAGTTGTAGGATAGGCTGATGGAGGATAACTAACTACCAGTGGAGCTACTGTGGTAGGAATTGATGGTTGAACCATTGACATCAAAGTCGGCGTTGTTGGGATGGGCACCATGGTAGTAATTGGTGGCGGAAACACCATAGAAGGAGAAGATTGGGGGATAGGAGGGTTGTACCATGGGTTTGGGTATAGTGGTTAGTAGTGAGGCGGCTATGGAAACCATGCTGAATGTGGGAGTGGACTATGTTCAGTCTGACTCGGTTGGATAGTGGGATAGTGTTGCCTCCAACTTGGCTTGGATGGTGAAATTATCAAATGGGATGCTTGTGACATGGATCTTGAGACATGAGAAAACATGTTATTTACTAGAGGGGTGTTTGACAAATCCACGTTGTCTGGGGTGGTCACCAAAGGCCTTCTTGTGGTGCCGTAAGAATGCTTGTATCGGTTGGTTGGCTGGCTGGTCCATTTCTTCTGGACTTCACTGGTTTGTTGGGTTGGCATCTTCTCTTCTGGATGCACTTCCCATTGTGATAGAGGCTCGCCTATTTAAAGCGAGTGCATCGTCTAGTGCCGATTCAAGTTGTCTAATCCGTTCTCGATGTTCTTTGTTCAAGTTTAGGTCTTTATGTTGCAAGGCGGCTGGCTAGCCACATTTGTAGTGGATTGTACTTGTATTTCCGGTTATTTTGTTGCAAGTGCATTGGAAGGTTCTCCTTCACTAGCGCCTTTTTGTCTTGCAAAATTCTTTGTCTTGGGGGCCATCTTTTCTTACACGCTATCTCTTCAAACTGCAATGCTACATCTTGATGGTCCCTCATGGAGTTGCCAAAAACTATGTTCCAACATGGGATTGTCTTCCCCCATGGATCACGCCTTTCGATCTGGGTTTGATGGTTCGATGGGACAGAGGCGCCCTTGCTGTACAAAGAAATAATGCGATAAAAATAAAATGCCACAGGCAAAAAATAATGCGTAAGAAATTTTACGTGGTTCCTTAAGGTTCAGCTTGAATCCCTAAGTCAGTCCACTGTGAGATTGGTACTCATAATCCACTAATTTTCAATTCCTTAACAAATTACAAATCTTAGTGAAATTTTTGGCACTTTGACTTTTTTTGACTCTGTACATAATTTGCTCCTTGAAGAGGCCTCAAATTTGATCTGTGGTGTACTCAAATGATGAAATAAACTTCACCGTTGCTTTTGGAATGCGGGAAAACAACGGGTACCTAGTTATACACAAATCAGAGCACGAGGAAGTGATGAGATGAATTCTGAGTCGAATATGGGCTGGTACAGAACAACTCCAATCTAGGTTGGTCTAGCCTCTGTGTCAAACTGATCACGGATAGACAAATGGATGTGGACACGGTAAAGTCAGGCAAGTTAATTGGTCACAATCCTTTTCAACGACAAATCCAACTCCGGCTAAGTGTAAGAATGTGAAGGTCAGATGATCAACAGGACTTCCAAGCCAACTTCCATGGTGATAACTCTAGGCAGCAGTGGTCCTAGGTTTCTGAGTGGATGACAATGAGCAAGTACAATAGTAATCCTCTTTTTAGTGAGGGCAGCAAAGCAGCAACTCCTTCTTCACATGGGAGATGGGGGAGATGAAACCTCGTTCTCTTCTTTGCAACAATAAACACGAGCCTTTTTTCGAAAAATTTTCAGCCCCCGTCCTTAACAACTAGACTTGATTTTTTATAGACATTGGCAGATTTTATGTTTTGTCCTTACCGGCTTGGAATCATGGCCAGTTCAATTTTTTCACAAATTTCCTCCGGTAGATTTCAAACAACAAAGATCTTTTCCTAAGAATCTCTTCGAACTTATCCACGTTAATGGATAAGTTTAAATCTGTCCAAACAATATTTTGATAACTCATTTTCCTGTTGTGTTATTGACATCATCATAGACTTTGGTATACTTGACCCTCATGGCTCCATAACACACGGCTGGTCTCGGCTCGACGCAGGTGTTCTCAAATTGACTTGACTCAGACCGACAACTGAGAAGATTGGTTCGTCAGTATAAAATCTTGACTCAAGTCACAGGTTTTACAGCACTGGCCTACAGCGGTGTGGCTGGCGGCAAGATCGCCGGCCGTGGGTTGCACAACAACAGAGGGGGGAGGGCGAAACAGAGTTGGGGAGAAGGACAAGGTCGGGGGGGGGTGGAGTGAAACAGTACGTGGTCGGGTGCATTTTTATAATAAAATATGGACTCACTCTGGACTCGATAAACGACTTAAAACTTATTCTATGATCCACTATATAAAAAAAAATAAACTAACATACTCTCATATATTCTTATAACTCATTTTTTCTGTTGTATTCATGACATTATCATCATATCTTGGGCACACATGACCTTCATGACTGATACACGTAGCCAACCTCAACTCAGCGCACATGTTTTGAAATTAACTCGACTGAAAATACAAGTCGAACTAACTGGTTCTGACTATAAAACCATGACTCAGGTCACGAGTTTTACAATCTAAGTTAGTAATTATCTACTAAATTCGTTATCTAACTTGAATGCAAATTGGTATTGCTATATGGATTTAGTTAACGAAGTTTGATTGTCGTGAATTGCGATAAGTGGAATAGTTATCTACATATTATAGGGTAAATACAATTTGGGGTCATTTATGTTAAATATTTGTAATCAACATATGCAATACTAGTGTTGCATTTGTTTTGTGATGATAGATGCCCTAGTGGATAGTGATTGCCACATATTGTATGTTATGATATGATGATGCATTATATTGGGACCTACCTTGGAGTGCCTACCAGATCCATTTAGGATTTGCTTTTAGATTTATGATCTCTTTTATCGAGTTTTGATTTGACTGATGCAAGACATAGTGAGTGGTAAATTTATTGGATTTCACTTAACTCGGGTCATTTGACCGAATGATTTCTGGATTAAAACCCCGTGAGGATGAGATCCATCGAGTTTGTTTTGAAAATCATTTTTAGATCAAGTTGCCTTTGGGCTTACTATTTAATTCCCTACCTAGCTCTATAGTATAAATTTTATGATTTTTTGTTAGATGTGAGATGGGGAAATAGACTTGCACATACTATGAGAGGGTGCATGTGTAAGTCACAGTGGGCTCTGGATTGGAAAGCGGGCAGTTCCATTGCCGAGGGATCCTAACAACTCCACATTTTGAGCTTCCTAAAACCCAAAAAAGTGTGGAGGTCTACGGGTGTTGCAATGGAACACATATCTAGATGCACAGATTCAAAGTGTATTAAATGTGATTGCTTGAAAGTACTCGACCTTTATGCTCAAGGCCAGGTGCTATATGGAGGGTGTAGAGAGTGATAGTATACTGGTTTTCTCGAGCGTGAGATAGTTTATAAAATCTCAAGAGAGGCATCAGGCCAATCAACGTAGGATGCTATCGTAGTTATAGTTTGATAGTTCCTTAGTAGTTGCTCTTATGAGTGTTCTTGTGAAGCTATAAATATTTTATTTTAACATGAGAGTCAGTTTCCATGTGCTAGTTTGATATGTAGTTATTTTTGGACCAGTAACATTTGTTAGTGACATTTTCTTATCATATATGTAGGTGAAAACCAAATTGAAAGAGCACTGTTGGTACGATGGAGAATCAGTGATGCCACTTTGCATACATATACCTGCTGAGGATGAAAAGAACGTAATGTTTTGATGATATGTGGTTGATGTGAAACATTATCATGATGTGACCTAAATTTTTGGTTGTGATGGTTACCATGTTATATGGAATATGATGCTATTTCGGAAATTGTGATTAAAATTGAACAGAACCAGTAAGTGGGTCGAGAGTCAACTCAAAAAAAATGTGTTGGTTAATGTAAATGATATACGTGATACCCTAGTGGTTTATGGAGTCTTGATAAATATAATTATTTATTTATACTATCAATAGGACCCTTATTACACATTTAGGGAAAACTCTGTCCATTTTAATTTCATAACTAATGTTTTTGGATTTTGACTTGTGTTTAAATTATTTTGAAATGTGACTTCGGTTGCCATATCATATATATAGATAAGATCTTGTCAGATTTAGAGTATCTCATGTATGCATTATATGAGAACATTTCTGTTTTAAGGCATCGAGAGTAGATACCTTTCGCTAAGGTTGGGTTGATCGATTTAATTGAGTTAAGAATAATTCGGTCTCCAACAACATTTTTAAATCGGTTTGAGAATAAATCAGATTTGAAGTGTTACAACTAACCACAGAATTGACACCATTTTTTTGGGGCCATCAAAATTTTGCCACTAAATTTGTCAGCAAAATTCAGTGACAAACATTGACCTCCATGTTTGCCACTAATTTTCAGTGACACCGAATTTTGCCACAAAAATATTTAGGTCACAATTTATTACCATTTTCCATCGAATTTAATTTGATATGAACCCTTTTGTCATCGAAATTTTTGATAGCAAATTTGGTGGCAAACATCCTTCTGTGACCGAATTTAAGCCTTCTTTGGTGACAAAAGAGGTGTTTTCCTATAGTGATTTGTCCATGGGTTGACTTGGTTCATGATCGTGGGCGAGATTCATTTGTTGACGAAATGAATATTCTCAAAGTTGGAATATCCTCAAGTGGGTGAATTATAAAATCCTCAAAAAGTAATCTCATATCTAATACTTATTAAGATAAAATTTATTATATTGATAGGGATGTATATACAAATTTTTAATATTGATTAACTATTTTTATAGAAATAGCTTACCTTGTCAAGTTACAATTTGAAGGGGTCATTAAAGCTCTACCTAGATTCACCCACATCTTGCCCATTTAAAATTATAATGATGTCTTAGATTAAAACCCCTAACTTTTTTTAAATTTTGGGGTTTTAATCTTTAATCGTTAATTATGTAATCATGAATGATAGAAATAAGGTAACCCTAAGTGCAAGCTCCCTCATGCTGCCTTTTTGCTTTTATATTTATAGATCATTGCCCTGCAATAATAGGTCTTTGGGGATTTGTGCCTGATCAGGCTTTAGTATAAAAAAATATGATGTTATATGTAATAAGTTATAATTATCGATGTTGTAATATATATAGCGAGATGATCATGAGAAATCTCCTCCAGACCGATAAGATTTCTATGAAATCTTGAATAAAATCGTGATATTTCCCGAAATCTCCTCCTCAACATCGCTAAATGTGACTGTAATCTTCTTGTGGGTCGTCGTTTTTGGCTTGTTTATGTGTTATGCCTTATTTTTTATGTTGTGTAGAAAATATGAGATAAGATAGATAAATTTTGATAATAATTAGGGTGGGTTTATTTATATTATGCTACACTTTGTTTTGTTCATAAATTTGATAATTAAGTAGGACTTTAATTTTGAAAGTAATTCCCTCTCTTGCACTCTAAAACCATTTTAGATGTGGATTGGAATGGATTCCTAGATCGAGGTGGGGCACACAAGGCCAATGAAATTTCCAAAGTGGGATAGACTAAAGACATGAAGGGATAACAACCTATATTTACTAGGAAAATCTTAATCTTCAACCGAATGAAATACTTTTTTAAGAGATGATCTAGACATGGTTGCAAAAATTGGTGGAATCGGCCAATTTAAATCGGTTCATAAGGATTTTGCTTCAAAAAAATATGCAGATCGGTCATGGAATTGGCTAACGATGAGGGGGGCGGGAGCCATTGGGGGGGGGGGAGAGTGGGGGTGGGGGGCCACGGCAAGCAAAGGCGGCGTCGACAAGGGAAAAAGGAGGGGTGGCACGTTTGTGATTGGGGAGAGAGAATCGGGGGGAAAGAAATGATCGATAATATTTTCGTAATTAACGTTGACTCTACTTTGATTTGTATTAAAAATAATAATTTACTTTAAATAATTCAAAAAAAGCCAAAAAATATAGAAAATAGAATAAAATATAATACACACCATTACATCAAAATAACATATTCTATAATTAATAACCCATCAATTTTGACTACTTCAAATAAATTGATTCTTGTCCAATTTTTGATGAATCAGTCTGATTCAATGACTCTATTCCAATTCGATTTAATGTCTGATTCCCATTTTTGCAACTATGGATCTAGGACTATTAGTTTGTTCTTGGGTGGGTAATTACTATTGTGATCAACTGTTCTCGGGTATTACAAGTTGGGTTGATGTAAAATATAACCTAAGCATAGATACAACAGGAAACACATAATATACAAGGGACATAACTTAATATCAATATCCTTCTCAAGACTAGATGACTAATTTCATGTGATAAATTTATGAGCTTGACTGTTGTTTTGGGATTAGAAACAATAAGTTCCACCTTGCATGTTGTTCACTTATTCTCTACACACAAAAATGCCGTTTTCAATTACAATTTTGCTCCTAGAAGAATAAGCTTAAATTTGGGTTTAAGATTTATGATTTAAAGAATTGAGGTTTATCAGCCAGGGAAAATGGCTTCCTAATTACAAAATATAGGATTGAAATCCCTTCGGGTAGGAGGACATTTCGGTGATCATCACCACTAATCGAATGGCAGGAAAAATATTCCATTTTGGAAATTTCATGAATTTTAAACTTATGTTCCAAAAAAATGACAAATTTTCTGAAAATTGTTAAGTTTGTCCCACATTAGTCGTAAAAGGCGTTAGTATCTTCTATATAAGTTAATAAGAAAATCTTATTCCTTAAGTTAACTTTTAAATTAAAAGAGACCCATGACACCTATTGCAAGTCGCCTTTTGAGGGCCCAAAGGGCCCAACAGTGGTATTAAAGTCCAGGATACCTAATAAGTAGTATTAGAGTCAAAGTTGCGATCTTGGGAGATGTGTTTGTCTACGATGGTTGTGGATATTTTTTGCCAGACAATGATTGTGAGATTGCCAGACAATGATTGCTTCGGGGTCGCCGGAGTTGTGGGTGCCAGACCATGATTGTTTCGGGGTCGCCGAAGTTGTGGGTACCGTCTGATGAAAAGTGAGATTGTCAGGCGGTGATTGTTTCGGGGTTGCCGGAGTATTCGAGGTCGCCGGAGTTGTGGGTTCCATCTGATGAAAAGTGGAGATCGTGTTGTCTGATGAAAAAGTAGAGATTGTCACATGATGATTGTTTCGGAGATGCCTGATGTGTGTAGGTGTCAAACGATGATTGTTTCGGACACGCCCGATGTGTGAAAGGGAGTTATTGAGTTTATCCCATATCGGTCACAGAAGGTGTTGGTGTCTTATATATAAGTTAATGAAAAAATCTTATTCCTTAAGTTAACTTTTGAATTAAAAGAGACCCATGATACATAATACAAGTCGCCTTTTAAAGCCCAAAGGGCCCAACAAAAATATCTCTAAAATCTGATTTGTACAACGGGAGAGATTTCAGTTCCAAAACACGAGATGTCCTGAAACAAATAGGAAGATGAAACTAAATGGAAAAGAAATAATCTATCAAACATTTTGGCTCAACTGTCTTGATTTCTTGGGTTAAGAAGGTTTATATTAATTTTTATCGTTAGTGTTCTGCAAAGCCGCACCAAACACGGCAAAATATAAATGATTAGTCTTTTATTATAATCTCTGATTCTCTGCACGTCTGTCCAATTTTCTTCCTTACAATTAAAAACGTGGCTGATCCAACACCATCAATAAATTAATTTTTAAATGCATATAAAAATAGAGAATTGGAAACCTAACTGGTGTGAAGCCCGTTTTTCAATAGAAAAATGGTAGCAACCCGGTATGTAGGGTTGCTAATTGAGGAGTCGGCGCACGAATATTTTGCGTTCTTCTTAACTTAGTTTGACTTACTCAAAACTCTATATTTAAATGTTTGTACTCGAACTCGAACTCAAACTCAAATCATACGAATCGAAATTGAACAAGGCAATATTCTACTCGACTTGTCTTATTTATAACTCAAACTCGACTTATAGCTCGACTCGAACTCGACTTATAACTCGACTCGAACTCGACTTGTAGCTAGACTCATCGCTCGACTCATTGCTTGGCTCGATAAATAATATAATAATATACATAATATCACTTGCCTACTCAAAATATATTTAAAATCGTAGGTAAATGTTATTATTGACTACATATTAGATCAATTACGTATAATTATTAATCATCTACTTCGATCACTATCTATATTCTCACAATTAGAGCAGTGACATAATAAAGAAAAACATTTAAGAAAATCCAAAAAATCATTGATTATACCTTCGAAACCGGCTTTGACTTCAAACAGAAGTTATTTATTTTAGCATCAATAGTACAAATTGCATTACCAATGACATACTATAGTTTTAAATATATAGCAAAAGGAAAGAGAAAAATTAATGTCAATTTATAAATACAATATTTAGTCAATTCCAAATGTGAAAAGGGATATAATTTTGCATTAAAATATACTTCTTTCGATTCTTCCCGACCTCTAATTTCCAATTGTTTCTTTCTTATACGGCTTCCAAAAGGTGCTTCCATGCCAGGCTATTTACTTAATAGTTATTTATAAAAAAATGTCACATAATTTTATGAAAAATGAAATAAAATGTTAATAGTGGATGCACACTTCTATATTTGCTGGTAACATGATATGAAAAAAAAGGAAAGCACTAAATCAAACCTAAAAAACAAACCCAATAAATATACACAAAATAGAAATCAAAACACAGAAAATTATGTTTTTTTTTAAAAATCAAGAAATTTAAATTGGCTTAATTCAATTTAATTGTATAGTTATTATATTTTTATTATATTTTATTTAGTATTTTTGGGATTTATTTTATTATTATTGACACAAGTCGGGAGCGAGTCAATTTTATTTACAAAACTACCCTTGCATGCATTTTCTCCCCAACCATAAGCTCCTCTTCCACTTCCTCTCCTGGCGGCCCTCTTCTTATAGTCGCCGCCGCCATGCCACCACCGCTGTGGCCGATGGGAATCTTCCTCTTCGACCACTGTCCTCGACCCATCACTACCGTCCTCCGCCCGAACTGTGGCCTACCTTCCTTGGCATTCCCGAAGTGCTACTCTTCCTCTCCCGGCCACCCTCTTCTTTTA
>JAVDBV010002270.1:0-11403 GCA_032619315.1 Piper longum
GCATGCATATATATATATATATATATGCATGCGTGCATCGATAACCCAACATCTATGTAGTATATATATACTTAAAAATAAGAGTGCACATATGAATATAAGAGGCATCAACAACTTTTAATGGATGTCTACCGATGCCATCATATATATTTCCTTATTGTAATGCAACAACAACACAATTGCATGCCATAGTTTGTAGTACAAATGGAGTTTCTTTTATATATTTTATTTATATATATATATATATTAACTAATGACCCACAAGTGCAAATTGTTCCTTCAATTAATGAGTAGTAGATATGCTTCTAGAAAGTGATTTGAGTGGTGCATGTATGGTAAGCAGACATTGGTCAAAGCTAATTTGACTCTTGCAGAAGTCCTGTTATAGTAATCTTATGATAATTGTGGGAGACAATATTTTATTAGAAACACCTGTAATACTATTATTTATGACCTGATACACAATTCTATATTATAATTAGGTGTATAAATTACAACTATTAATTATTATAATACTTCCTATAATATCATTTTTACCTCTTCTGATAAGATTATGTGACAGGGAGTTTCCATGGGATAAAGCAGGATCAATACATAATTTATTGGTTTTAGATAATCAATTAACATACCCTGGATAGTAAGGAGTGGGAACCAAGAAGGCATCCCCTGGATCAGCAAGGCAAAATGCTATGAGCTCATGAGCTCCTGTGGCTCCTCCACTCATAATGATTCTATTTGGATCAAACTTTGTTTTTCCTTTTCTTACTCTTTCCATGAACCTTGCCACAGCCTGTGTAAACATGATCAAAACCAAAAAAAAATTACAGTGAGACACTGGATGTTAATAAACTAACCCAATCTTGAAACATGATTAATATGTTCAATCAAGATGGCATGCATACATTAACAAAGAGTGCTATGTATAATAAAATTAATATTACTTTTCTAAAGTCTGGCAATCCATGGTAATCTTGAAAAATAGCCATGTCCCTGAAACTGGATACCCCTTGAAAAGTACATATTGAAGAAGAAGGGTTCTTCCTGATCCACTCCTCAATCAAATCCACACAAAGCTGCATGCAAGCACAAACGAGCAAAATTTTAGAACATTTACACCATCTTCTTATTATAATCATACTCATAAATTCTTGCTAGATCATATATGTACTTGATCTTCATACATAGATAAAACTGAAGATGATGTATTACCTGATTTTCAGCAAGACCCATCTGAATAACTCCTGATGGATTATCAATTGGATGAAAAGGGTCTCTGTCGTATGCTTTCCATCCATCAAAGTAGGCCGAGTCTTCACCATGGCCACCATTAGTAGCTATTTTTGAGAGTAACTTAGCGCTTTGAGCAGTGGCAAGGAAACCCATCTTCAACTTCTCAATTGAATCGCCACAACTAGTCTCACAAATAGGGATTACAATATGATGATCAGTAAATAAGAATTGGTTAGAGATGGAGAGAAATCATGAGAGCAAGGAAGCAATTTATAGGGCAATGGCTGCTTCTAGCTTTCAACGTTCAAATCTTACAAAAGATGTGAGTAATTAATTTGAATACTAACAATGTGATTGGTAGATAGTGATGTTCCATTGTTCCCCATGAAATAATAAGCTAATGCTTTATAAGCTCTCTTAAAATTGGTCATTGCTTCTGGAGCATGCCAGGGTCTAAAATATATATACTGTGCCTTTTGTTTTATATACATCATGACAATCAAATATTTATAAAGTAATTTTGCTCCTAGTGTTGCCCGTAAAAAAGATTCGCACAAAAGATAAATTTAAAGAATAAGACTTTTCATTAGCCTATATAAAATTATTGGTCATTATTACAAGTTGGGCCTATCATGTGGGCTTCATATATTATAGCAAAATTCTAGATGATTTTAATTTGGGCTGACATAACATGAGGCAAATCGAGGTAATATTAAAACCACTTTGATACCACTATTGGGCTTAATGGGCCTTCAGAAAAAACTTGTAATAGGTTTCACGAATTTCTCTTAATCTAAAAACTAACTTAAAGAATAAGACTTTTTCATTAGCTTATATACAAGCCACCGTAACCGGTTACCTCCAAGTACGGTGTGGGAAAACCTAACACCTAATTCAACAAGCATGTACTTTTTATACATATATATATTTCATAAAAGTTTTTTGGGAGTTTTATATTACTAGCTAAGGAAAAGACTAAATTATGCAGTTATAAATAATACTAGCATAAATTACTTCTTGAGACTAGCTAATCAGACATGGCCTAGTAAATAGTTAGATTAACCTTAACCTATATATTCACATATAATATAACATTATGTCCATTAAAAAAGCAGTTAGTATCATGATACCATTAAATTTAATTATATGGTTAAAATTCCATTATGCCCTTATTGTATTTAGAATAATGAATGCGCTTATTTCTTCGATAAAAAAATATAATTTAAACAAAAATTAAGTGGAGTAAAACAAAAAAAACTATAAGCCCTTTGTTCATTATAATGGGACAGACCAAAAACTCAGTTTTAAGACTTTTATCTTATAAAAGAAAATTATATAAAAAAAGCCCTGCATGGTTGTTACAAAAGTTATTTAATAATTATATGCCACGATTTTTAATTTGTATAACAATATTCTACTCTTCAGGGCGGTAATTTAGGCGCTAATTTGACAATAAATAAATCGAAAGTTGTGTCCATAAGGAAGAGAGTATATATATAAATGCAACTAATTCAACAAATTATAAGGTTGAAGATTGAAAAATGCTCCTCGTTAATTGACATTCTACTCTGCTCAGTTCATGCATGGATATTGTAATGGCTAGCTTGTTCAAGATAACATCAACATTAGCTGATCAAGGCGAAAAAATGAGAATTCTAAACTATGACATAGCTAAGTAGTCTGCTTATTTGGATTCACCTGCAAAATAGAATTCAAATTAGTAGAAATTCGATGAGATTGCGTATACAGGGTACGTAATAGTCATGGAAATAACAATTTTAAGGACGAGTCATATTATGACTCATATATTGCACATAAATCCACCTACCAATTTTGCTTCCCCTTTGTCCAACAAAATAAACATGTAACTGTTCTTGCAACTATCTTACCAGCAGCTTGGCATTGTTGAATCTAGAACGTACATGGCTGCTTCAACTTCCACTTCCAGAATAGGGTGCTCCAATATTATCTATTCATCATGCATAGCAAAAGCATACACAACTTGATGTTTGGATGTTTCCAAAACCAAGATAAAAAAACCAATTATGGATTATGGTAAGATAGGAGTTGGGTAAGTAATATTTGGGCAGATGGTGAATTAAAAATATGGAAATGGTGTCTTACCCAACAATTGGAATGGTCAGGTCTTGATGATCGTGGCGTCATTCTTGCAAACGTTTGCGCAGGTTGATTGAACGATGGAAAGGTCAAAGAGGAAGACTCACCGCACTGTAATAGAGAGAGGCTGCATTTTGGCCACGAGTTATATTTCATTGGAAGGTCAATGAAAGACCAGCTTCTGACCTGTTCAATATCTTCCCTCCTCTTCTTCTGATATTATAATTATATACATCCGTATACAATATAAAAATGAAGACTGCTCACAACAGTACGTGCAAGTCTTGCATGAGACTAAATCTCCTCCGGCGCTCCCAAATACGTTGCAGCCCTCGCCACCGACTTCCCCAATATTTCAAGAATTATCACGAAAATTCCTAAAACAAGTGCTTTTATAGCGTAGTTATCAAAAGAAAATTCCTTTCCTGCAATGCTATTGGTGTCTATTATATGCCACTGAGAGGAGAGATCATCTCGTCTTCCATATTACTTTGATGGAGAATTTCAAATATGTTTATCCGCATCATTTTTTCTTTCTTTCTGTTGAGCTTTCAGAGCTAGATGCGATGGAATGGATGGGGAGGAGGATGAATTTAAGAGATTCATGGTGTTTATAGCAGAATTAACGAGCTTACTTTTCCTTTTTTTAAATTTACAAGTTTAATGGGTCAATCCTACGATTTACGTAGGAAAATAGCAATAAGCAGGCAATGCACAACATATGTATTGAGACAAAAAATTATGGCACAGCCGTCAACAGCAATGAGCGAGACCAGCAAGGAGTTGTAGATTTCAACAAGGTAGCCGAGAGTTTCCATTTTTCCTTCAAAAAAGAAACTAAACATAAAAAAAAAATGACAAGGAGAAGAGGTAAACCACCACCGTCAAAAAAAATGCAGTAACCGCCAAGAATTATGGACTTGGAAGAATTACAAGGATCAACAGCCTCAACACCACAATATGAGGAAAAACAACCATGAAAAGCATCAGACTTAATCTTGATGATTACAAACAACGCGGAAGAATGTTTACATGCAAAATTTGCACGTTCATCCTGGGGCGTAACTAAGCTAAACAGCCACCATGCTAAATGGATGACGATGATTCTTCTCATCTTCAACAGTAACGTAGAAACTGAATGCTTCACAAACTTAGCAAGGAATACTAGCCAAGCTAGCGAAATTAGGAGCACCCAATTATCTATTAGTCTATAGCAGGCAGCTAGTCTTTGGCAGCTATTGCATCCACGCTAGCCTCCTTGCCAATGCATAAGAAAGACGAAATTTGCTGCCTCTAGTTTTCTAATTAATCCAACGTGTCACTCCATCTTCTTCTGAAACAGCTGCGAGTATCTGTATTTGGACTTCCAAACTTGCCTATATCAGGTAAAAGCAAACACTGATCCAAGTTTTCTATGCATACAAATTCAAATTAATGAGCATGAGACATATTTCAGTCAATTAGTGCAAAAGACCAAGGTGGCAAGATTAGAAGTCATTGTCTATCGTATCATCATAAACCACCTAATAAAAATACGATTTTTGAGTTGGCATGTATTTGCCTAATAGAACTAAGAATAACTAGCCCTGCAGCCTAGATTAATGAAAACCAGTTTTTGTAGAAATGGTTTCATCCCCGAGAAAGAGTGGACATTACAAATCCAACAAGCTGCACGAAACCTGTTTACCATAAGATATCTACCTAATTTTGTGTTTACCATCTGACCAGAAACTAAACTAGCCTGATTTCAAAAAGAATGTCTAGCACAAGTATATGTTCATCAGTCTAATGAAAATAAAATTGCACATGAAACATTTTACTACTATAATATATAATATATATATATATCATTTATAAATAACGTGCCCTAATGTAGAAACAGCGAGAAGGGCCACAAAACTTGAAACTGTAGATCAATATTAACTAGTTTTTTCTAAAAAAAAGAAAGAAAAAGAGAAAAAAGAATAATGAGTGACTGCAATATTTAAAATAAACGTTAATACAGGAAAAAACTTACCGTGGGGTTTCTAGAGTTGACAAGCTTACAAGCGTCAAGGGATGAACCCTCAACTACCCAGCTTTCACAAACATCAAAGCTATGACTAGCAAATACAAACTCCATCCTCCGATTTATCTGGTAATGAGTAACAAAGCAGAAGAAGGGAACCACCCATTAAAAGCTAGAATAAAAATGACCTACAGTTACATTATGAATGTTACAAAAAGATAAACTTTGGTCATTGTTGGTAGGCATAAATGGCTGCAGGTCAAAACCCTTCAAACAAATTAATAGAAAGCAGCTTATTAGAGTGACAAATTCAAGTAATACTTTGCACAATAAGAAAACAGATTGAATAGTTCATCTACAGTTGTCAGCACATCGCTATGCTGATGAACAACCGAGGTGTTAAGGCAGCTGAAAGCTTAGAAGTTACCAAAAAAGTAAGAATCTTACAAAGCAATACCAATAACCATAAAACTGCATATACTCATTTTTCAAGCCACACAAGATAAACCAGACAATATTTTGGCAACTTATAACTTATATTTTTATGCAGAACGTAGCTTACTTGCAACAATTTTCCTCCAGCAGCAAAAGATCTCAGTCCGATTGTATCCTATCAAAAGCCAGGAGGGAATGCTATTTAAAACCAGATAGCCACATTGGCTGGAGGAAACCTAATTCAATCACATTTAAGCGAGAAGACTTTAATTTAGTACCTTGTCCTTGAAAACAACAAGAAACTGCGCAGCAGGGTCTTTTCTGGTCACATTTGACATGACATCCAAAAACCAACCACCACCTCTCACTCGCTGCCTAGATACATGAAAACCAGACTCATCACTTGCAAGCAAGGCTATTACATAGCCATCCTTCAACAGCTCATCAGAGCTCTTGACAGGCCCCACGCTTAACATGGATTTATTTGCACAAGTTGATTTAGCAGCTGAGTCACCAAGGCCTGTATGTCTACTCCTTATATCTTCAGGAGAAGCAAATCGAGAACTTGAACTCAACACTTGATCCCGACCATTAACATTCTCATCTTCCCGTTGTGAAGTGCAATTGTTTTCTCTTTCAAAAAGTTGATCATCTGATTTTTGTTGAGATTTTCGCCGTGACTGTCTCCTCTTAGCTTTTTTACCCGATCTGCTATGCTTTCCCTCCAATCGAACTGGGGTACCTTTTGATGGACCTGATGTTTGTGACTGAACAGGGGCTCCACTTGGATTGGAAGCACCGTGCTTTCGGTGATCTTCTGTACTTGATTGGCTCTCATCCTTTTCGAGATTTGCATAATTAATGTTTGAAGAACTTTCAATCTCTTTCTTTATAGACTTATCATCATCATCCTGAGCAATTTCACTTACACCATCTTCCTCATCCGAGACAGCATCAGCAGGGAAAACCCTATCAACAAAAAAAGATTGAAGTACAGATATAGCCTTTTCCCTGATTTCCATCCACACTTCTTCACTGTAGTCTGCACTTCTAGGCAGTATCAATACATTAGGCATCTCCTTTACCTGAAACAAAATTCGTAATTTGTTTGAGCCAAAATTGCAGGAACTAACAGATATAAAGATCATCCACTTCTATAGCTAATGAAAGAATTATCGCAATAAAAAACCTAAAATATCATCCAAACCTACAAAGGGAATAAAAATTAAATCATCAGAGTCTGAATATAACTCGACTAATGCTTGTGCATTGCTGGTCCCAAGCATAGATAAAGGAGGAGGGCTGGCTTCAGGAAGGGCATGGGCATCCGGCCAAAAATAAATTTTCCACTTTTAATCACATGGATTTTAATTTAGGGTTTATGTCCCCAACACCCTTTAGGTATCCGGTGGAAGAAGAAGAAGAAGAAGAAGAAGAGTATGAAATATCTAAGCACATAAATGAGTAAAAAAAAGCACTTAAAATTGATAATAAATATGAGAATGAAGCAGTCATCTCACAACCAAAGTTTTCAAATCATGTTTTAAAATTTGCAGAGACATGTACATAAAACAATAATGGTCAGTGCCTCCTAAAGCTATCACATCCTTAAGATCAACCAGCAGCTATACTTAAACATACCGAAATTTCACAAGTTCAATCAGCAAGGAGGTAACTATACGCTAAAGTAACAAATCAGAGAAAGCAAAAACTCATCCTAAATACACTACATCAACGAACTTTACAAACACACTCAGGATTGAAGCATATACATAAACCTACCCCCTTAAAACCAATATTGCTTACCAACCTTCCAAGTACCAAAGCCCTATTTGATACATAAAATGCTTCACTATTATAACCTCCTAAACCCTTTTAGTTTTTTAACTTTAAAAATATAAAGGTTCATTGGATATGCGCATTCTCCAAGAAACCGTGTGTGCATTTTCAACCTCCTTATATCAATAAACTGTGTGTATAATCGTATCTACTTAAAATTTCAACTCATACCCTAAGCTTTTAATGGTCATACCCATGCTTCCATCCATTGAGGCCCTTCAGCACCATCCAAAGCACAGCCGGAAATAGTTCCATCAATCAACAGCTGTTTCAATGCACAGTCGTCAATTAGTTGACTGCTTCCCGTGTTCACAATGTATGCCCCTGTAAAAGCAACCACACACCAAATTTTAAGATAAAAATCAAAGGGAACCATTACTTGCAATGAAAAACCAAAGAACTGCACTAGCAAAGATCACTAACCAGATTGAAAAATCAATTAATTAAATTAAAAAATCAACTCGTGATAAACAGAATGGAACCCAGTTCCATTATACAACCAAATGGACCATTTATTCAATCACACAGTCAGATTGTGTGTTTTCAGACATAAGATACTTTTTTTTTTTTTGGATATCACTTTCTCCAACGTAGAATGCAGGGCATTGATAATTACATTCTATAGTTCCAGCTTCTCGGGCACAGGTGTCAGTTTATTGTATAAATCATGGAACACTTGAGTGTGTTCGTGTCACGAGCAACTTCTGTTTGTACTGTTTCTTTGTGTCTTTTTAATACATAAAACAGGATATGTAAAAGTGGGAACTAGTGTACTTTGCTTACTCGGTTTTATGTGCTGCAAGGAGTCTGCATTGATGATCTGAATGGTGTTGTTTGTCAGAGCACAATGAAGAGAAACAAGATCACTAGCTGCAAGTAAGTCATTGAGAGTGTCCATTCTCCTAGCTGCAGGGGGAAACATAATTGGTGCATGACCTGTTTTCCCATTTTCCTAGAACAACACAATGCCAACTTAACAACGAAGAATGCCACTGTTGATAAAAGACATATGTCTAAACCATATCCCTACAAACAAAATGGCAATAATCTAGTAATGACTACAAGTCAACAATGTATGCTTCAATTGTTACATCATTCATTAAAACCGCTCTAATCAACTATTTTTGCCACAAACAAGTTATTGCCTCATATTAACAAGCCGGGAAACAACAATAACTCCACGATTCTCAGTTTCTGAGCTCACAATTTCCTAAAACAGCACAATATCAACTCAACAGCGTACAATGCATCTGTAGATAAACCACAATAATACACCTTATCCTTACAAACCAAATGGCAATCATGCAGTAGACTACAAGTCGACAATGCATGCTTCAATTGTTATGGCAATCATTCAAATCGCTCTTATTAATCATTTTCGCCACAAACAAGTTCTTGCCAATCATTCGCAAGCTGAGAAACAACAGTATCTCCACAAATATGCAGTTTTTGTCCTCACATTTTTCTTAACACAACATAATGACAATCCAATAACAAAGAATGCCTATGTAGAAAAAGGCACATTACCACATCATATCCCTAATTCCGTCAATGCTTATGCATCGCCGGTCCCAAGCCAGGACAAAGGAAGAAGGTTGGAGTAAGGAATGATATCATGTCGTGAAAAATTTTGCCATTTGTAATCACATGGATTCTAATTTGGGGTCCATTCCCCAACACCCTTTAGGTATCCAGTGGAAGAAGCAGAAGAAGAGGAGGAAGAAGAAGAAGACCACATCATATCCCTACAAACAAAATGGCCTTAATAAAGTAAGGACTACAAGTCCATCACAATGCAAACTTTAATTGTCACACCTCGACAAATCATTCACAAACCAAATAACTCCACAAATTTGCAATTTTTCAGCTCACAGCACTCGAAAAAATGCTCTCGTTCAAACAAAATCGCCTAACTTTAGAACAACGTTTTCAAAGCAAAAAAAAGGAGGGATGTGAGGATGGTAGATACCTCATAGACGTCGAAGTAGAGCACACTCAACTTGAAGGCCAAGCTTTTCGTCGCCAGAGACCTCGCCGACGCCGACCGGCCGACGATCCCTAGCACCAAACCCCGGCAGCGCCTCATCCCCCGGCAAAGCGGCTGCACCGACCCCAACCACCCCGACGCCGAGAAGGTCTGCCGGGACAGCAGGTGCGTCTTCCTGAGCAGGCCGAGGAACAGCGCCATGACGGAGTCGGCCACCTCCTCCGCCCGGCAGACGTCGACGTGGACCAGCCGGAGCCCCAGATCGGCGGCGAGGGCGGAGTCGACGGCGCGATCCGCGGAGCCGAGGCAGAGGAGGAGCTGCCAGGGCTGGAGCCGGCGTTGGGCGGCGCGGGGGAGGAAGGCGAGGGAGTGGAGGAGGACGGCGGCGGCGGACTCGATCCGGCCGTCGGCGATGTGGCCGAGGCCGACGTGCTCCACGGCGGCGAGGCCGGCCAGGCTGTCCTGCTCGAGCAAGCATTCCTCGAGGCAGTTGAGGGAGACAACGAGGGGCAGCGCCACCGGGGTGGCGGCGTCGGCGGCGGCCACGCCGGCGTCTGGGGGCGGCGCCTGGCGACGGAGGTGGTGGTGGGGGAGCATCGGGTGGCGGAGAAGATGGGCCGAAGCGGAGAGTCGATTGTAGAAGATGGGCCGAGGTTTTGTGTGCCCTCGATCTTCGTTGAAGAGCCGTGTGGACGATAATGGGCCTGCCTTTTTTATTTACTACGATTTCACTTTCAAATTCGAAAATCCAAATACAAATACAAACATTATTATACATTCTATTTATTGTACTCTTATCCGCTACTCGCCGGATTTTGACGAAATTAATATAAATAATATAAATTTTAATATAAAAATATATTCAAATAATAACAAAAAATATTATTTTAAAATAATTTAAAATATAATTTATTTGCATAGATTTGTATTAAAATATTTCCAAAACTACGAAAGGAAATTTGTGAAAGAAGTTATAGCCACTATGATTTCACGCCAATAATAACGAAATAAGTAGTGGCTTTCAAAATTTTGTTGAATAATCGAGCCTAATTATTGAAAAAAAAGAAAAAAAAATTATTCAAATTTATTTCCTCCATGTCTTTGATTAAAGAAATGTTTATCCCCTTTGTTGTGTATAGTGATATTAATAAGTTGAGTGGAGATATTTTTGAATTCAGCTTGATTTTTAACAAGTATGTTTGAGTTTGTTTTAATATTTGGACGAACTTTAATGTATTACGGGCGAGCTCGTCTAAAATTCATAATGTTTGAACTTGACTCGTATTTGAGCCGAATTAAGTCGAACCAAGTGAATATATATACTTGACTCATACTCGACTTATATGAGATTAAATTTTTTTTTCTAATATTATATAAATTCAATGTGACCTAAATATATTGATGAGTTAAAATATTTTTTTGAGTTTATATACATCGAGTTCAAATTTCGAACTAAGTCGAGCCAAACACTCTTTTGCTTAAATTTTATTCATTGCTCAATAAATAATCTATTTTAAATCAAATATTTTTTTTGAATATAAAATTAACTTATGTGAGTTAAAATTAAAATAAATTAAATATAAAAAAAATTATAAGCAACTTGACTTGTTTACATCCTTAATTATCTAATAGTTATCTCATGTCTCACTCGATAGAATTTATCTTGCTGCTGTTGGGTGCCAGGAGTTCAACAAAGTGCCCGTCTGCCGCTGTGTAGTCGTGCCATGACTTACTGAGCCGTGTCTTGCTCAGCTTGCTGCCCGTCATTGCACCACTGCTGTCCGTC
>JAVDBV010002271.1:0-16399 GCA_032619315.1 Piper longum
CTGGCAGCCAACCCATCCCCATCAGTCAGCTCACTTCCGTGCCATATCCGTCCTCGACCAGGATCTTTGGCCGCTGCTATTGGGTTTTGCCCATAATTGTAGCCCGAAGTTGTCATCCCATTCACATTCATTGATTGAGCTTGATTTGCCTCCGGACGCCGTCAATCATCGTTGACCAGCCCGGCCATGCCGTCACAGTGCCTCCCCGACCACCTCCGGCGACAACGGATCACCCCACCTAGCAAATGCGCTCGCGTCGCCGATTCTGCCACCAGAGAGCACCGCCGGCCCAATTGGGTGATCACCTCAGCACAATACTTTTACCAAAGGAATTTCCTTGTTCCGGAGTGTCTTAATTTCTCTTACCAAGATGCGAATCGGATTTTCCTCATAAGTTAAATCTGATTGCAGCTCTAAGTCTGCAAAATTTGTGATTATATGATGCTCATCTCGTACATATTTCTTTAACATTGACACATGAAAAATATTTTGTACACTATTAAGCCTTGGTGGTAATGATAATCTATATGCACAATTTCCAACTCGATCGAGGTTTGAATATGGTCCTATGAATCTTGGATTCAACTTCCCTGATGTTCTAAATCTGATCAACTCCCTTCGAAGGAGATGTCTTTAGGTACACAAACTCTCCAACTTAGAACTCTAGGTCCCTTCTTTGAGTATTAGCATAACTTTTCTGTCGATCCTGATCTGTATTAAGCCTTTGCTGAATGAGTTGTACTTTTTCAACTGCTTCTCTCACCATCTCTGGCCCGACAATAACCATCTCGGGAGACTCCAACCAGCATGATGGAGATCTACTGGGCTTACTATATAAGGCTTCAAACGGTGTCATTCCTATACTGGCTTGATAAGAGTTATTATAGGTAAATTCAACGAAGGTTAATTGTTTCTCCTAATCTCCTTCCCAGTCACAGATGCAAGCTCTGAACAAATCCTCCAAAGTTTGAATGATCCTCTTTTTGACCATTAGTTTGGGGATGATATGCTTTACTTTGCTCGATTTGGGTCCCCATAGGTTTTTTCGGAAAGCTTCCCAGAATTTGAAGCGAATAGGGGATCTCTATTAGTGGTTATCTCCTTTTAAATCCCATGCAGCTTGACCATATTAGTGACATAAAATTCTACTAGGTATTCCGCCGTTCTTATTGATTTTGTGGGGATGAAATTAGCTGCCTTAGTGAGGCGGTCAACAACCAACCATATAGAGTCATGCCTTTCCAAAGTCTTTGGGAATTAAGCAATAAAATCACATGTGACACTCAAATTTTCAGGTAAGTATTTCTAAAGATTGTTATAAACAATCGGGTAGTTGATGTTGAGCTTTGACCAGTTGGCACGTCTGACGCTTAGAAATAAAATCTACCACATCTCTCTTCATCCCAATCAACCAGTTGGTTCATTTTAGGTCCTAGTACATCTTTGTAACACAAGGGTGTATTTAGAACTTTGAGCGATGAGCCTCTTCCAGGATATTCCACCTCAGTTGTGGCTTCTCTTTGGGTACACACAACCTCCCACTAAATCTGATTACCTTGGTGGAATCTACTACCATATCAGGAGTCTTGTTTAACATCTCATTCAGCTCATCATCTTCAATTTGTACTAGCTTCACTAGGTCAACCAATTCATTTGAGATAACCACGTTTGCCAGTTATCCTCTTCATTGTTCCACATGGTTGATAGCTGCCACCACTTCTTTTGACATAGCCAAAAGTCTAGCTATGTTGGACCTTATCAACCTTGCCCTTCGCCGGATGGTATAAGATTTTGAAGTTGTAGTCCTTCAAATATTCTATGCACTGCCTCTGTCAAAGATTAAGGTCATTTTGTGTGAAAATATACTTAAAACTCTGGTGGTCAATGAACAATTCGAACTGGGCTCCATACACGTAGTGTCTCCCCATGTAACGATCCGGCCCAAAGTGTAACGTAATGGGCCTAAGTCATTTCTTTAACATGGTTAACTCAAGTTAAAGATCTATATTTCATTCCTAGGAATAAACATGATCTTAGCCAGATAAGTATTAAACGTGGGACTAAATTAAGGGATCTCACAATCCACCCACCTTAGGAAATTTCGTCCTCGAAATTCCTACACTTAGCCCTTTACTAGCCCAAGCCTACGACCTTTTAGACCGCAACCGGCAGCGATTGGCTCTAATACCATTTGTAACGACCAAGCCCAAAGGGCAACATAATGGGTTTAAGTTATTTCTTTAAAATGATTAACTCAAGTTAAAGATCTATAGTCCATTCTAACTTATGAACATGACCTTAGCCCGACAAGTAGTAGACGTGGGACTAAATTTAGGGATCTCACAATCCAAATCTTCAGAGCACAGATAACTCCTACCAGTTCCAAGTCATGGGTTACATAACTTTGTTCGCGAATCTTCAGTTTGTGCGAGGCATAAGCCACCACCTTACCTCCTTGCATAAGGACACATCCTAACCCTACTAGAGATACATCACTGAAGACCACGAATCCTTCATTGCCATTTGGCAAAGTCAAGACGGGTGCACTAGTTTAGACTCTTCTTCAAAGATTGCAAACTCTCCTCACACTTGCTACTCCATTCGAACTTGACTCCGTTGCGTGTGAGCTTGGACATTGGCGATGCCACCAAAGAAAAATCTTCAATGAACTTCCGATAGTAACTTGCTAGTCAAAGGAAACTTCGGATATCGATGACCGACTTCGGTTGTGGCCAATCAGTGACTGCTTTCACTTTTGATGGATCTAATGTAACTTCTGCCTTTGTGATAATATGTTAAAGGAAATTCACCTCTTTCAGCCAAAAACTACACTTTGATAGTTTGGCGAACACGTGATTCTCCCTCAGGACTTGAAGAGCAATGGACAAGTGTTTCACATGGTCCTCCTCATTATTTGAATAGACTAATGTCATCTACAAGCACGATAATAAACTTGTCCAAGTATGCGTGGAATACCGTGTTCATAAGTGACATAAAGGCTGCTGGTGCATATGTTAGACCAAAAGGCATAACCATGAACTCATAATTCCCATACCGAGTTTGGAAAGCTTTTTTCTTTTTATCAGATTCTTTTACTCGCAGTTGGTGATTTCCAGACTGGAAGTCTATTTTAGAAAATATGCCGGTCGTTTTCAGCTGATCTAATAAGTCATCAATCCTCAGTAAGGGGTACCGATTCTTGACTCTCACTTTATTGAACTGGCGATAGTCAATACACAGTTGAAGTGAACCATCCTTCTTCTTTACAAAAAGAACAGGGGCTCCCCAGGGTGAAATACTTGGCAAGATGAAACCTGCCTCCAACAACTCTTCTACTTGACTCTTAAACTCTTTGAGTCTGCTGGAGCCATGTGGTATGGTGCCTTAGAGATTGGTGTTACTCCAGGTGCCAGGTCAATGACAAACTCCACTTCCTGCTTAGGAGGTAAGCCTGGAAGTTTATCTAGGAATACGTTCAGAAACTTTGCTACCAACAAAATCATGGACGACTATTTGGATTCGGACTTAGACACCACAATGTTAGCCAAAAAGGCTTGACAACTCTCATCAAACCACTCGATTGCCTCACTGATCGACAAGATACAAGAAGATGGATCATGCAATGACCCTTGGAAAATGACCCCCATCTCAATATTATAGGGTTTTGGCACCACTCTCTTCCCTTTACAGTCAAGAAAAGCCTGGTGTTTAGACAACCAGTCCATTCCCAACAGTACATCAAAGCCTTTACTCCATACACTATAAAATTCCACACACAGGGTTTCCCTTATATATCTAATGATAGTTTAGTCACTCCTAACGTTGTGACAACACCGTTCCCAGTTGCAGTGGTACTATATAAGTCTTGGATAATAAAGATGTTTTGAGTCCTAAACTCTCAATTAATCGGGTTGAAAGGAATGAATGTGTATACCCCGAGTCAAATAAAACATCCACCATATAAGTCTAATTTTAAGAATACTCCGGCTCTTTTCAGCTGATCAAATAAATCATCAATTGTAAAGACCGAGAAAAATGTAATAATAATAATAAAAAATAATGTTCGACGCGGTGGGATCGAACATGGGAAAATTTAATTTTTTCCATTTAAATAAAATATCATTAGCTGGTTAAGTATGAATTACCCAGTTAAGTGAAAAGTACTTTTTAACCGGTTACTTTTAGTTAAATCGGTTGAGTCGACTACACCATTTACCCATTTAACGTGTTAACTGAACCATACTATTTACACATTTAACCGGTTAGGTGAACCATACCGTTTAACTATTTAAATGGTTAAGTGAACCATGTTAATTACCTAATTACCCGGTTAAGGGAATTACGGTGAAGGGGTGTTTCCACGTACCTTAACCATATTTTATTTCATTATAAAAGGGGTAAAAGGGGGGGGCGTCACCCTCATTTCTTCCTTCGAATTGGCATCGTCTTTCTCTTAGCTTGGGTAATTTTTCTTCTAGTTTTCTTCTTAATTTTCATTCATAAATATTTCAGATTGATAATAAGTTTAATTTCATTGATAACAAGTTTTCAGAATCTCGGGTACTAAAGTTTTAAATAAATAAGAAAAATTAATCACCGCCGGAACAGTACCACTGACAACCTCCTTGCCGGGGATTGAGGGGGTGAACAACATGACATGGGAGGACAACCCTTGTGGTCGACTCGTCATGTCCGATAGTCCCCGGAGATGATGGCCGGCCTAAATTAGTGGCGGCGAGAATAAGGCGACATGAACAGTGTTGACGAAGGTGGGTGAAGAAATCCGGCCGGCGTGGGCCACAATCGGCGTCCAATCTGGTTGGGAAGGGTCTCTGGAAGGCTGACGGTACCTAATCAAACACCTGATCGGAGCGGCGACCCTCGACGACGGCAAAAACGGCGATGCAAGCATGGGCGGTGGAATTGACGAAGCTGCTGGAATCAGGCGATTCAGGCGTCGCCGTGGCTGGGTAGTGGCAGGGGGTGGTTAGTGATGAACACTGGTAGCATGACGGAGCTGGTCGGTGGCGGTCAATGGCGGCCGATGACGATTGACGGCAGCGGGAGGCGAACGAATGCAGTCGACGATGGTGAACGAAATGACAACTTTGGGCGATGATTTTAGGCATAACCGAGAGGCAGCGGCCAAAAGTCTTAGTCGAGATCAAAGTTTGTGTGGAGGTGAGTTGATTAACGGTGGTGGCATGGCCAGTGGTGGTTTGAAGACAATGAACAGTGCATCGGAAAACACCAAATTACAGGCCTGTTTTGGATAGAGTTGGCGAAGAAGAAGATGACAGTTTTATAAATATAGGTTGACTCGATACGGTTCGAGTTAAAATAATATTAACTAGTGTTAAATACATAAAAATAATTATTCTAGTAGGATATGAGTTAAGTGGCTAAATTATCAAATTAATATATAGAAGTTGCCACAAATAATAAAACACGGTCGTGGTACACGGTTGATAATTAATCGGCTTGTTAAACATAGAGAACTAGTGGAATGTACTTGACTTATTTTATCTATTATACTACTTAGTGTTGTAATCACTAACGCAGAATTGCCTCCGTAGGTTTCCAGTTACGAAATTAGGTGGGAGAAGCCATTGACAACCAGAGCATGGAGCAAGATGAATATTTGGACTCCTTTTTTATTTTATTGAGAAATATGTGTGGCTACTGGGAAACGGTCCGAGACAGTGGGAACTAATCTTTATACATTGTTGTTAAATTGTTATAATTTAGCAACTTGGTAGTTTGTTTAAGTAACACCTAGCCATCTATGCCCACACTAAATGTCAGCAAAAATAGCCATCTTCTTCCTGTCAATAGCTTCTCCCACCTAATTTCGTATCTACACACCTGCGGAGGAAATTTCGCGTTTGTAATTACAACACTAAGTAGTATATTAAATAAAACAAGTCAAGTACATTCCACTAGTTCCCTATGATCATTTTAATATGCGATGGAGCGATATCGCTATACTCCAAAACAATGCGAAGGAGGTATCCACAGTGATCCGCAAACCCCGGCCGTAGCCTTTTTTGAAGGGAGGCTACCACTACCATCTCCAGTGCCAGTGCCTAGCACACCCCGGCCGTAGCCTATTTGTGGGGAGGCTATCACTGCACTCAAGTGATTGCTACACCCCGTTTGTAGGGAAGCTCTCACTACAAATTCTAGTGCCAATGACTCGCACACCCCGGGCGCAACCTTTTTGTAGGGAGGCTATCAATGCACTCAAGTGATTGCTACACCCCGTTTGTAGGGAAGCTCTCACTACAAATTGTATTGCCAATGCCTCACACACCCCGGCCGTAGCCTTTTTGTGGGGAGGCTATAACTTCACTCAAGTGATTGCTACACCCCATTTGTAGGGAAGCTCTCACTACCAATTCTAATCCCAGAGCCTTGTACACCCCGGCCGTAGCCTTTTTATTTGGAGGCTATCACTGCACTCTAATGCGATAGAGAAATCGTTGTGCAACGCTCACCCCGGCCGAAGCCTTTTTATGGGGCGGCTATCACTACACCAAAACACTTCGATGGAATACACAATTTATATACATAATACGGCCCCGTGTCAGACTAAGTTAATTCATTTACCCCGGTTGCACTCGGTGCATGGTGGTTGAATCTCGGCTCAGGCTGACTTAGGCTACCAACAAGGAAAATACGATGTTTTACCTATTATACGTACCTGACTTATGATTTCGTCCGACTGTGATCCGCTAACCCTAATCTAAGTGAAAGAATAGAATTAAACATTAGTATAATTTTATTTACATGATCCTACATAGAACTAAATGATATGCCATATTAAATATTTCATCTTCCATAATTCTATAAAGATAATTGATTATTCATGTTAGTTCTTTTGACTTTTTATTATCACACAAATGGCTGGTATAGTTGTGTGATTACGTTCTTGTAAGGACCCGCAATTTTTCAATTATTTAGTGTGGGCCTAAATGGCCTAGTGTTACTTAAACAAACTACCAAGTTGCTGAATTATAACAATTTAACAACAATGTATAAAGATTGGTGCCCATTCTCTCGGACCATTTCCTAGTAGCCACACATATTTCTAAATAAAAATTAAAAGGGAGTCCCAATATTTATCTTACTCCATGCTCTGGTTCTCAATGGTTTCTCCCGCCCAATTTCATATCTGCACACCTGCGGAGGCAATTCCGTGTTAGTGATTATAACAATAAGTAGTATAATATATAAAACAAGTCAAGTACATTCCACAAGTTCTTTATGTTTAATTTAATATGCGGTGGAGCGATACCACTATACTCCAAAACAATACGGAGGAGGTATCCGCAGTAATCCACACACCCCGGCCGTAGCCTTTTTTGTAGGGAGGCTACTACTACCATCTCTAGTGTCAATGCCTACCACACCAAGGTCGTAACCTTTTTGTGGGGAGGCTATCACTGCACTCAGGCTACTGCCTCGCACACCCCGGCAGTAGCCTTTTTATGGGGAGGCTATCACTGAACTGAGGAGATTGCTACGCCCCGTTCGTGGGGAAGCTCTCACTACCAATTCTACTGTCAATGCCTCGTATACCCCGGCCGTAGCCTTTTTATGGGGAGGCTATAACTGCACTCAAGTGATTGCTATGCCCCGTTTGTGGGGAAGCTCTCACTACCCATTCTAGTGCTAGTGCCTCGCACAGCCCGGCCGTAGCCTTTTTATGGGGAGGCTATCACTTCACTTAAGTGATTGCTATGCCCCGTTTGTGGGGAAGCTCGCACTACCAATTCTACTGCCAGTGTCTCGCACACCCTTGTCGTAGCCTTTTTTATAGGGAGGCTATCACTACACTCAGGTGATTGCTATGCCCCGTTTGTGGGGAAGCTCTTACTACTAATTCTTGTACCGGTGCCTCGAACACCCTACCCGTAGTCTTTTTTAGGGGAAGCTATCATTTCACTCCAATGCGATGGAACAATCTGGGCTCAGGCCGACTTAGGCTACCAAGAAGGAAAATACGACGTTTTACCTATTATACGTACCTGACTTATGATTTCGTCCGACTGTGATCCGCTATCCCTAATCTGAGTATAAACATAAATTTATACATTAGTATAATTTTATTTGCATAAACCTACATGCAACTAAATGATATGGCATATTAAATATTTTATCTTCCATAATTCTTTTCAGATAATTAATTATTCATGTGAGATACTCCTTTAAGTCATTCTTCACATTATAAGTTAATTATCGAAATCATAATTCTTCCTTGATAATTAATAAAATAATTATTAATTTATAACCAGGAATTTAATTACTATTTTTATTATGTTCTTTAACTAATTTGTATAATCCTAATTTAAGCATATTCTAATTACAATTTATTTAATTTAATAAAGGTTCGATTTTTAAACGATTATAATTTATTAAGCCCTCAATTTAATTTAACCGCTTGTAATAAGCTAATTAATTATTTACCGTCTACAATGACCATGTCGAGTTAACCAATATTTACGAAACTGCCATCTTCTTTTTCTCCAACTCTTTCCAAAATAGAGATGTAATCGGATGTTTTCCGACGCAGTGTGCGGCGTCGTCAAGCCACCACCGGTCAAGTGACCAAAATCAATCAACTCACCTCCAGACCATCTTTGATCCCCTCTAAGACTATTGTCGGATGCATCTCGGTTATGCCAAAAATCATCGCCTAAAGTCATCATTTCGTTCATGGTTGTCGACTGCACTTCGTTCGCCTCCGGCCACCATCAATCGTTGTCGACGGCCTTTGACCGAGGCCGACCAGCTCCGCCATGCTTCTACGGTTCGTCCCTGACCACCCCCGACCACTTCCCGGCCACGGCGACCCTGGAATCGCCCGATTACAGTAATTTCGGCCATTCCGCCGCCCATGCTTGTGTCGCCGATTCCGCCGCCGGCGAGCGTCACCGCTCCGATCAGATGTTTGATTAGGTACACTCAACCCTCCAGAGACCCTTCCCAACAGGATTGGACTCCGATTGCTGCCCACACTGGCCGGATTTCTTTACCCACCGTCGTCTCAAGTCGCCAACTTTTCCCCCCTTGCAAAATTCGCCCGAAAAGGGCTGTAATTCTGCCACCCACCGGAAACTAGGGCACGGCGATGCCATCCACTTGACCCAGCAGCCTGATGCCAGTGGGGGTGTGAGGGCTGCCTTGAATTTCCTTGCCTACGGTCGCCCTTCTTGCCCAAACTTTCGGCTTGTCGATCATGGACAACTTCAAGTTTGTATTTTTATTTTAATTTCTTTCTTTATCGTCGATTTGAGATTTAGTTGTTTCTTAATTTTCATGCATTTCATATGTTGAATTAACAATAAAACTTGATAAGAAAATAATGAAATACGGCTATTTATAATGAAATAAAATACGGCTAGGGTACATGGAAGCACCCCTTTACCGTAATTTCTTTAACCAGGTAATTGGGTACCAAATACGTTTCACTTAACTAGTTCAAACGGTTAAATGGGATGGTTTACTTAACTGGTTAAATGGGTCACTCATACTTAACCAGCTAACGAAAATTATTTTAAATGAAAAAAATAAATTTCCCCACATTCGATCCCACCGCGTCGAATGTCATTATTATTACTATTATTTTTTTTTCCAGTCTTTACAGTTCTTTTCCATAATATTAAATATAATGACTTCTTAAATTCTACATATTCTTCTATGTAAAGGAGAATTCTGTTGATCTTAAATAAAACATCATGTAGATAGTTTGTAAGAATATTTAGCTCACGAAGGGAAAGCTTTAAAGAAGTTTCATTCATATTATGATCACATGTTGTAGGTGTTATGGAGCAGCCTACACGCCATGAAGATGAGCATGATCAAGAAGGCAAGGATCAAGTGGAAGAAGTTTCTAGTCCGATTAGCATGCCTCAAGGTGTTATGGAGCAGCCTACACGCCATGAAGATGAGCATGATAAAGAAGGAAAGGATCAAGTGGAAGAAGTTTCTAGTCCCATTAGCATGCCTCAAGGACCTATAACAAGGTCTAAATCTAAGAAGCTTCAACAAGCATTAATTCATCATTTACAAGGCTTAGTGAATTCAGCTAGTGAAGAGTTAGAAGGACATCAAAGCTTTGGTGCAAATACAACTCAAGTTCAATACAACTTAATTCAAGTCCAAGTTACTACTAATGGGTTTAATTAAGTTTGTAATGAGCCATATATGTTATGGGCTGGTCCAAATGGGCTTGGGAGGGTTATTTAAGCTTTGTATTTTGGGTTTTATTTTGTTAAGTAATGGGCTGGACGAATTTGCCTATTATAAGCCCATTAGTTATTTAGTTTAGGGTTTCCATTGTTAAGGCTATATATAGATGCCTTAACCTTGTGTTGGGGACGACCTGAAAGTGAGAAGAAACCTAAAAGCCTTTGCTGTTGTCTTTGTGTTCTTGAGTAGAATACATGCTTAAGAAACATTCAAGTGGATTGATCATCTTTATTGTGGAGTGTTTCAAAATTGGGATTTAGGAACAAGTTTTCTCAATTCTGATTCTTGATCATCTTTCTAAGAAATCTGAATTCTAGCCTTTTCTTATGGGTTGTTGCTGGATTGTTCATGGGGTTTTCATGTTAATGTGTTGGGGGTTCCATTATAAAAAGGGGTTCTCAAGCTTAGTCATGGAGGTTCTATATCAGTAGGCCTCAACAAAATTTTACGTTCGTATAATTACTCGAACTGTTATATCCCTAATTTGAGTATTGGTTGGCATGAGTTCACATTCAACGAACATGTGCAAAGCGCAACTGGGGTCAACAAATTGACTCAGTCCGACTAAGGACAACAACCACAAAATGTCATATAGTTATATTTGGGAGTCTCCGACACAAGGTAACACGCACATAATGTCATATATTCATATTTAGAAGTCTTCGATAAGAGGCAACACCTAGAAAATAACATATATTCGTATTTGGGAGTTTTGGTTGGCTTGAGCCCACATTTGACCACCATGCACTAAATAAGGGTCAAAGAATTTACTCAGTCTGACATAGGGCAGCACCATTAAAAGGGGTGACAGGGCACCGTGGCGTAATAGGGCGCATTATGCACTCGTTAAGCCAAGAGGATAAGTCTATGGCAAATATTGGTAAGTACAGGGCAAGGGCTACATAGCCTTTGTGTGCATTCATGGGATTGTAGCTAGATGGGCGGCCACACTCCCAGCATATTAAGTGCTCAGCATAGGCTCACAATTACTAAAAGTCAAATTAATGACGTTTTGGAATATATTAACTTGTTTTTTTGTAATTATATTACTTAGTGTTTTTATCACTAATGCAGAATTGCCTCTACAGGTATAATCATAGAAGGATGGGTAGAATGAAGATAACTGGAAGACTCTGTTATTAGACTATTCTTTGCATGGCCGTGGGATTTTTGTTCGGTTCATAGGGCTTAGAATATTTTGAGCTAATATTTTATGTCAAAATATTGAAAATTAAAAGAAAATAATTTACTAGACATTTAATTTCGTATAGTAACTTGGCTGGTGGCTCAAAATGGGTGGGTCATTATAGGTGGTATGAGAGCTGTGTTTCCCACGAAGCCATAAAAATCAATCTTAACCTTGTTAATAGTCTAAGAGTCCACTGTCCCAAGGGTGAAAAAAAAATTGTTTATATAAAAGTATTCATCTACCTTTGACAAAATAAATTTTTATTATTTTAAATGGTAAGTTATTATGAGTGTGTTATTTATGTGTCATGCTAGGTGCACGTGATACCTAAACCAATGAGCGTATATAAGACGCTTTTACAATCAGCGGTGTTATCTATGTAGTATGGGTGGTATGGGACACCTATGTGATATGGATAACAGTTTCATGGGACAGTGTGCCCCACTTTAGCTATGTATATGACTGGAAATGCTTAAATAAAGAAAACAAAACATTGTAAATTATGCTTTTCCAAAAACAATTTTTAATAAGAAAAAGTGAAGATTTTAAAATAACATCTATAGAGCTAGATACAATAATGCCAACACATTAGGGAAGAAATGCCTAGGATAGGATAATAAAGAATTTAGATAAATGAGTTATTTTCTCATAACACAATTATATCTTTAGGACAAGAATTCATATGCTAGAAAGATTGTAAAATCCTGATTTTCTCCTTATTATATTTTGAAGGACAAAAATTCCAAAGCTGGGGAGATTGTAAAACCCAGAAAAAAATAATTAGGTTATTTTATTTAGGGTTTTATAAATCTTAAGAATGAAAAATAAATAATATTTGATTAAATTAATTTTTAAGAATCAATATCATAAATTATCAATTATAACCTTTAGAGTACCGGTACAATGATATTAATAGATAATTGCTTTAACTAAATAGTTGCTTTTTTGACTTTTCGTTATAAACGAGATGGTTGGTACAGTTATGTGTGGTTACGTTCTTTTCTATAAAATTAAATATAGTGACTTCTTGAATTTTATAAATTCTTCTATGTAAAAGAGAATTCTCTTGATGTTAAATGAAACATCCTCTAGATAGTTTGTCAGGACATTTAGCTCACAAAGGGAAGGCTTTAGAGAAGTTTCATTCATATTATGATTACGTGTCGTAGGCCTCAACAAAATTTTAGGTCCGTATAATTACTCGAACTGTTATATATCCCTAATTGGGAGTCTTAGTTGGCATGAATTCACATTCGACGAACATGTGCCGAGTGCAACTGGGGTCAAGGAATTGACTCAGTCCGACATAAGACAACATCAACAAAATGTCATATATTTATATTTGGGAGTCTTCGACACGAGGTAACATCCACATAATGACATATATTCATATTTGGAAGTTTCCGATAAGAGGCAACACCCACAAAATGTCATATATTCGTATTTAGGAGTCTTGGTTAGCTTGAGTCCACATTTGACCACCATGCACTGAGCTCTATAGGGGTCAAAGAATTGACTTAGTCTGACATAGGGTAGCACCCTTAAAATACATACCCCTATGTCGAAAAGGATGATAGGACGCCATGGCGCAATAGGGCACATTATGCACTTGTTAAACCGAGAGGATAAGTAAATGGCAAATATCGGTAACTATAGGGCGAGGGCTACATAGCCTTTGTGTGCATACAAGGGATTGTAGTTGGATGGGTGGCCACACTCTCAGCATATTAAGAGCTCAGCATATGCTCATAATTATAACCTTTAGAGTACCAGTACAATGATATTTATGGATAATTAATTTAACTCAATTGTTAGTTCTTTTGACTTTTCGTTATCACACAAACGGCTGGTATAGTTATGTGTGATTACGTTCTTTTCCATAATATTAAAAATAGTGACTTCTTGAATTCTAAATATTCTTCTATGTAAAGGAGAATTCTGTTGATGTTAACATCATCTAGATAGTTTGTCAGAACACTTAGCTCACAAAGGGAAGGCTTTAAAAAAGTTTCATTCATATTATGATCATGTGTCATAGGCCTCAACAAAATTTTAGGTCTGTATAATTACTTGAACTATTATATATTCCTAATTGGGAGTCTTGGTTGGCATGCGCTCACATTCGACCAACATGCGCCGAGCACAACTGGAGTCAACGAATTGACTCAGTTCAACATGAGACAGGACCAACAAAATCTCATATATTTATATTTGGGAGTTTCTAACATGAGGTAGCACTCACAAAATATTATATATTCTTATTTGGGAGTCTCCGATACGAGGTAGCACCCACAAAATGTCATATATTCATATTTTTGTAATTACATGACTTAGTATTTTTGTCACTAACACGGAAATGCCTCCGTAGGTATGAGCATAGAAGGATGGGTAGAATCGGGACAGCTAGAAGACAATTCTTTGCATGACCGTGGGATTTTGGTTCAGTTCATGAGCTAATATTTTATGTTAAAATATTGAAAATTAAAATAAAATTAATTTACGAGACATTTCTTTTCGTATAATAACACTTGGCTCGTAGGTCGGAATGGAGTTGTTATAGATATCATATCAAAATGTAATGAGACAGCTAGACATAGGCAGTGGGCTGATAATGGCAACGTTAGTTTTGGCTGAGTAGAGCGGTTCAGTGGACAAGCCAAGCATTGAGGAGATTCTAGTGGTTAGAGAATTCACAGACTTATTCTGAGAGGAGATTACTGGATTGCTACCTGACAGAGAGGTAGACCTTGCCAGTGGACTGATGCTAGGCACAACGTCGTTTTCTAGAGCTCTTTATAGGATGGCACCTCTTGAGCTCAAGGAACTTAAGGAATAGTTATAGACACTATTGGATCAAAGTTTCATTAGATTGAGTATTTCCCATGGGGTGGACCAGTGTTATTTGTCAGGAAGAAGGATGAAAGCATGCATTTATGCATCGATTACATGATGCTAAACGATGCAATTATTAAGAATAGATACCCTCTTCCTCATATTGATGACCTATTTGATAAGTTGAGCTTGGCAGCCGTCTTCTCGAAGATTGATTTGAGGTTAGGATACTACTAGTTGAAGATTTGAGTTGATGACATCCCAAAGACTGTACTCTGGACCAGATATGGAAACTATGAGTTTTTGGACAAGCTTTTTGGATTAACCAATACTCCAGTAGCATTTATGGACTTGATAAACAGAGTGTTCAGTGGATATTTGGACTAGTTTGTAATCGTTTTTGTAAACGAAATACTGGTATACTCTTCCTCAAGGGAAGAGCATGAGCAACATCTAAAGATAGTGTTGTAGACGCTGGGAGAGCATAGGTCGTACGGGAAATTTTTGAAGTGTACTTTTTGGCTATCAGCGGTGAATTTTCTTAGCCATATCATCTCAACATCAGGCTTCTCAGTAGATCTAACCAAGATAGATGCAGTAATATAGTGGGAACAACTGAAGACACCTACCGAGGTTCAAAGTTTCCTAGGCCTCGCTGGGTATTACAGATGGTTTATTCAGGGTTTCTCCTCCAAAGCAGCCCTTCTTACACGGCTGACTAGGAAGGAGAAATAATTCAAATGGACTAAGGAATGTGAGCAGAGTTTCAGGATGCTAAAGGAGATATTGACTACGGCACCTACCCTCACATTGCTAGAGGGACACAAGGATTTCATAACTTACACAAACACCTCCAAAATTGGATTAGGCTATGTTTCGATGCAAAAGGATAAGGTTATAGTTTATGCATCTCACTAGCTCAAGGTGCGTGAGCATAACTATCGTACACATTACTCGGACCTTCCAGCAGTCATATTCGCACTCAAAATATAGAGGCACCCTTGTATGGAACATCTTTCTTACTTTTGATAGATAATCAGAGTTCGAAATATATCTTCACATAGAAGGATTTGAACAGCAGACAAAGAAAATGGTTAGAGTTGTTAGCGAATTAAGATATTGACATTGCGTACCATGAAGGCATAGCGAATGTGGTAGCAAATGCATTGAGTAGGATGCTAAGAGTATCTTGCTCTGCAAGATTGGTAACAGTGTTAGTGCCTCAATATACTGCAAGATCAGGTCTTATCCTTTATCATTTGTCTTCTTTGTTTTTGAGTTTTTGTGTTCTTTGTTCTTGTTCTTGTTCTTAAGTTCTTCCTCTTGTGTTCTTATTCATTTGCCTCATTTTTTATTTTTCATTGATTCAATCCATTGTTTTGCATTCTGAAATTTACTTTTATGTTTATGGTTGAAGGTTTATAAAAAAAAAAGAAAAAAAAAGAAGAAAAAAAAATTTCGTAAAAAAAAAAGAAAAAAAAATTCGTGAAAAAAAAAATTGGTGTGGAAGAAAGAAAGGCAAATTGCATCTATTTAAGTTTCCTATGTCTACTGCATCTATTTAAGTTTCCTTATCTTCAAACTTGTTTTGCAAATTTCAGTTTTGGAATACTACACATTACAAGTTGTTTCGCTATTTGAATTGTTCAAAAAAAGTGTGATTCACCTAAGAACATAAAAGACGTTAGCTAGAGTGGTCGTATTCATGACACTAGATTATTACGTGAGGCTCAACAAGGTGAGTTTGCATGTTTTACTAGAGCTATGGAGGATATGAGGGAAATGTTAGCACGCATAAATACAAGGTTGGAGGCTGTAGAAAGAGCATCCCTGAATCGCAATGAAGGGAATAGGGGAGGTGGAAACCGAATGCCTCAATTTAATGATTTGGAAGAGGGCACTAATGATTACCGTGCAGATGATGAGGATGTTGGAATGGGCGTACCTAGGGGTGGAGGTAGAGGAGGCAGAGGTTTAGGTAGAGGTAGAGGAAGACTACAAGACAATCCATTATATGGAAGAAACCGAGGGAATGATGAAGTTGTAGATAAAAATTTAGGGAGCATTAAACATAAGATACCTAATTTTCAAGGTAAAACAGATCCAGTGGCTTATCTACAATGG
>JAVDBV010002274.1:0-11123 GCA_032619315.1 Piper longum
TATTTTGATAAAACTCTAATTAAGTTTATAATCCATCCAAATCTTTCAAGTAGGGCCCGCATGCTACAGTACCCGGGTCGCTGTTACTGTAGCGACCCGGCTGATGAACAATAAACGCGACCCGACTGATACAGTGTCGTCCGTCCAAAATGTATCACCCAATTTCTCACCAAATTTGTTCCGGATCGTCTTCTAAATCTTGTACCTTAATAGAACAACATTAATTAACACTATTTATACCAAAATCATAATGATTTCTCACATTATTAATAATAAATAATAGACTCTTAAACTAATAAAACTTAAATAAAAACAACTCGAAACATGACAAAATTCAACATGAAATGCAAAGAATAATAGCTCTTTTATAGAGTTATCAACTACACATCTCCACTAACCACTTATTACCCTAAAAAAGATGACAGCCCATAAATAGGTAAAGAAACCCGAAAAAAAAACCCCCAAACCTTTGAGGCCAAAATTTCTTTGAATAAATGTCACACAAAGGACGAAACTATTAGTAAACTAAAACATGCTCAGCTGTCGTCTTCATCGCCACAGTCAAAAGAATCTTCTACCATAATCCCCTCTAAAAGGAATGCACTCATCAACCATACTGATAAGAGAGTATAGCCTAAGTTGTAATCATACATGTATCAGGCAACAAACATGAATATTTTATGTTTTTGTTGTAAATTTTAGATAGTTTAATTATTTGTCACAAAACTCTGAGCTATTAAAAAAGATAATTATTAAATATTTACTTAAACACTTTCTTTCGTGTGTAAATAAATTTTTAAAATTTATTAGGTGACCAAAGTGAATAGTTCAGTGGACACGAAATGGGCAAATCAATATTCCTCTGAGCAAATATTGTCGGCCAGATTCGAACCCATTGGCTCTTATACATATAAAATTTAGAATAATTTGGATTTTTTTAATGTTTTTCATCTTTATTTTGTATAAGTTATAATGAGAACATTTTTCAGACCAAAAAAAATAGAAAGAAAGATAGCAAGTTCTTGAAAAAGAATTTACATAAATTAAGAAAGGCAAGTTCAAGTAAAAAATTACCTCCAGACGTAAAAACTTAATTTTATTTAATAAATTTATGTTTTTATTTACTTAATTAAATATCTTCCCTATCCAACTAAAAAATAATTACGAATAGGAAAATAGAAATACAATTATTTTTTATAGATTTAGTTTTTCTTTATTACACCTTTATTATTTCTTCTCCTGTATTACAAAATTAGAAATTGTCATTTTCTAGTGATAATCTAGATATTTAATATTTTTATTCCTTTAAAATAGTTTTCTCTAGTATTGACCATGTATCGATTAATTTATGTTTTCTAAGTTTTCATTTTATTTTGTATAAACGACAATTGAGGCATTTTCCACAAAAAAGGAACAATTTAAGAAAAGAAAACAATGTTTGAAAGAAGAATTTACACAAATCAAAAAAGTAAAAATCGAGTAAAAGAAATAACTTCAGAAGTAAAAATTTAATTTTTTTAAACAATTTTATGGTTCTATTTTTTCACTTAATTATCATTCATATGTAAATAAAAAATAATTATGAAGGGGAAAATAGAAGTAAAATTATTTTTATGGCTTTAGTTTAATTCTTTGTTACACCTTTATTATTTCTTCTTCTGAATTTAAAAATATAAAATTGTGTTTTTTAGTTAACAATCATGCCGCCATGCACACTTAGACCAGACCATGCATATGCAACGTTGCTAGACCCGCACATCCCAACCATCCCAAAGGACTTCGTCAAGATAAACAACAGAGTTACAGGGATTGGACAAGAATATGGCCATTGGTTTGGTGAATATTTTTTGGCTGCTTGAAGGTTGGTGAAGTATTATAAATATCCCATAGTAGAGTTGTAATGGGGGGACAAAAATTTCCATAAAAGAAAAGAGCGTGTACCTATGGCCATTGCAGAATCTTTGCTTGCCTGGCCGGAATTTCATTGCCTCGTAGCCTTGCCGGAGTATGGAATTGTCGGAGCTCTCGCCATGAAGACCCCCCGCCCTGTTGCCATCCTACTAGAGTTGTCGTCCTGCTCCCTTGGAGGATTGGAGAGTCAAAGTTGATGATGTGGTTTTCTTCCCTGAACTCGACAACAAACTCCTTCCCTTTTCCCTGCTTGTTCCCCTGCTTTGATGGTGCCATGGAGAAGAAGAAAGTAGGAAAAAGATCAAGAAACAATAACAAAAATAAAAAATTCATTTCATCCAAAAGCTATCCATTACACTCCGAAACTCTGTTTTTATACCCTATTTTCAGCCCATCCCCTATTCTCCCGCCAACCCATCCAATTCAAATGGTGGAAGTTACAACTAATTCATACCATTTACCTGCCCCCCGTAAAACAACCTTGCCCTCAAGGCTGGTAACACCTTACAATTTGGAAATATAAATACAATGACACATATTAGTCAAGCATTACATGTGGTAAATATTTTTGAATGTGCAAATCAGGTATCACCGAAGCTTCAATTGGGAGACATGGAAAATGTCATGGATTTGTGATTCAACAGGCAATTTCAGCATGTAAGCAACCTGTCCAATGCGTTAGATGATAGGAAATGGACCGTAAAACTTGGCAGCAAGTCTGTTGGATTTCTGATTTCGCAATGTATTTTGTCTGCGAGGTTGAAGCTTCAAATACACTTGCTAGCCTATTTCAAATTGAACGTTTCTTCTTCTCAAATCATGGTGTTGTTTCATTCTCAATTGGGCTGCTGCTAGATTGTCTCTTAATTCCCGTAACAACTGATCCCTGCTACGAAGAAGGCCATCAACTTCATTTGTTTTTGCTATCCCTGGAATGTATGACAGCAACGTTGGGAGAGGCATATTATACACTGCTTCGAATGGACTCATGCATATGGCAGTTTGGAAGCTGGTGTTGTAACAGAATTCTGTCCAAGGTAGCCATTTGGTCCAAGTGTGAGGTCGATCAGCTGAAAAACACCTCAGATATTGTTCAAGCACCTTGTTAATTGCTTCGGTTTGACCATCCGTTTGAGGATGATAAGCTGAGCTGTAGTTGAATGCTACACCTTGTAAGCTGAACAACTCCTTCCAAAAAGAGCTAGTGAAAGTTGGATCTTGGTTGCATACTATAGAAGTTGACATTCTATGTAATTTGAAAATTTCATCAGAGAACAATTTTGCAATGGATTGGGCTGTGAAAGGGTGCATAATAGGAAGGAAATGACTTTATTTTGAAAGTCGGTCCACGACCACAAAAAATGCCATCTTTTGCATTGCTTCTCGGCAACCCACTAATGAAGTCCACGCTGATAGAGGTCTAAATTTGTTGTGGTATCAGTAACGGTTGTAGCAACCCAGCTGGTGCTAGAGAAGAACTTTTGAATTTTTGGCAAGTCTCACAATTTTGTAAATAACTCACCACATCTTTATACATCCGAGACCAACAGAAAACTGCTCTCAATCTCTTCAATATTTTCTGAATACCCTTATGGGTTTCATCATGAAATTCCTTTAATATAGTAGGGATGAGATCCATTTGAGAGTTCAAGTAAATCCTATTTTTATACCGAAATTTGACGACAGTTTGATGGCTGCAAATTGCTGCTTAAGGCTTGATATTTGTTGATTGGTAGCATAAGCTTTTTTCACTTTGTCCAACCATCTAGGAACAGGAGTTGACACTGCTGCTAAGCTTGATGCAAGTAAAGCCATTGACTTGAAACTAGTAGTGTCGGACTCCTGTCCTTCGAGTTGTCTCGATAATGAATCAGTCACCTTATTTTCTTTTCCAGGCTTGTACTCAATCACAAAGCCGTATCCTAGCAACTTCACAAGCCACCTTTGTTGAGCTGGTGTGTGGATTTTCTGCTCCCATAGATGTTTTAAGCTAGAATGACCAGTTCGAACAATGAAAGTCCTTCCCAAAAGGTAGTGATGCCACTTTTGGACAGCTAGAATCAAGGCCAACATCTCCTTTTCGTAGGTGGACAACAACAAATATTTCCCACTTAAAACTTTATTGAAGAATGCCACGGGATGATTGTGTTGCATTAAAATAGCCCCTAAGCCTCGTCCACTTACAACACTTAATCACAAATGGCAAAGTAAAATTAGGCAAAGTAAGGATAGGTGCGGTTGTGAGAGCTTGTTTCAAACTGATGAAAGAGTTTTCTGCCAATTGATCCCTATGGTAAGAATCTGTTTTTAGCAAATCAAATAATGGAGCTATAAGGACTGCAAAATCCTTGATATACATCCTGTAATTCCCTGCTAATCCCAAGAAACCCCTTATACATTTGATCGACTTTGGTATTGGCCACATCTCAATTGCTCAAGTCTTATCCTTGTACACACTAACTCCATTTCCAGGAATGACATGACCCAAGTATTGGATTTGAGATAAAGCAAAAGAGCACTTATCTTTCCTTGCATAAAGTTCATGTGAGAGTAACGCCTTCAAACTCAACTCCACATGGCGAAGATGCTCTTCCCAGCTTTTGCTGTAAATGAGTACATCGTCAAAGAAAACTAATATAAATTTTCTAAGATAAGGGGCAAATACCTCATTCATTAAAGCTTGGAAGGTAGATGGTGCATTCGATGACCCAAAAGGCATGACTCTAAATTCATAATGTCCCTGATGAATGCGAAAAGCTGTCTTCTCGACATCAGCCTCATGCATTCATATTTGATAATATCCTGATCTCAAATCCATCTTGGAAAAATATGTTGTTCCATATAGTTCATCCAAGAGTTCATCAATGGATGGAATGGGGAATTTATCCTTAATGGTCACCTTGTTGAGAGCTCTATAGTCCACGTATATTCTTCAGCTTCCATCTTTCTTTTTGACCAAAAGTACTGGAGCTGAGTACAGACTCGAGGTAGGCTGAATTATTCCCGCCTCGAGTAAGTCTTTCACTTTTTTTTTCTATCTCATTCTTTTGGAAGTGGGGGTATCAGTATGGTTTGACGACCACTGGTGATGTTCCTTGTTTCAGATTTACATGATGATCTTGAGTTCTTCTTAGAGGTAGACTCTTAGGTACTGAAAAAACTATTGTAAATGCTTGTAATAACCTGTCCAGCTGTTCAACTTGTAGCCTTGATAGGGATGATTTGAGCTGCTTTGAACTGTTGTCATCCACCACCTGTAAGTTCATTATCAGCCCCTGTTTCCTCTTCTTGAAAGAACGAGATAAGTGCTTCTTACCACACAACTGATTCGAGGGCACAAGCTGACCCTACAACTCTATCGTTTTCCCTTTTTCTTTAAAAGACATGGTAAGTGACTCAAAATTCCAAAGTACAGACCCCAACGTCTTTAGCCACTGAATGCCAAGAATAATATCGATCTCTTCCAGCAATAGTGCAAAAAAATCTGTCACTGTTCTATACCCCGGAAGCTCTAACTCGACGCCAACACACCTGCCCCCACAATTCAATTTCTCCTCATTAGCAATCTGAACCTTCATCCATTTACTTGTCTCCACTGGTAATTTCAGTTTCTTGACTAAGTTCTCATTCACAAAGTTGTGTGAACTCCCCGAGTCGATCAACACTATCACTTGATGTCCCCTCACTCTTCCTAACAATCTCATGGTGTTGGTAGTTAATGTCCTTGTCAATGCATTCAAGAAGATTGCTGATATATCTGAATCTCCCTCTTGATCACTGTCTTCTTGTTCCGACAATCCTCATCCCATATCACCTCAATGACAAACAACCTCTTGCATTTGTGTCTTGGAAAAAACTTATCATCACATCTGAAACACAACCCGGCTTCTTTTCTTTCTTGCAGCTATTGGACACTGAATCTCCTCCCACTGGTAGTCTCCTTAGATGGTAAGTCGACCACCCCATTAGTTTCCTTCCTACCTAACCCATAGCTGTTTATTTTGCTAGCTGATCCCACGTTGTATTAATAGTTCTTGCTCTTGGGTTTGGTGTTTGTTGGTGACCTCTGAATCACATGACACTCTAAATGCCTTGCCAATCCCTGGGCGTCCGGCAATGTTTTAGGTTTTCTAGCTTTTACTTCGATTCCCAATTGGGAACTAAGACCACATGTAAAATTGTTAATCCGTTGATGTTATGTCATGTGTCCAGCTCTTGATGCCAATTTATTGAATTGAGCTGTGTATTCTTGGACTGAAGAATCCTGAGTTAATTGAGTGAGATCTTCGTAAAAATCCTCATAATCCGAGGGTCCAAATTGCAAGTTCATGGCCTCCTTCAGCTACCGCCAAGAAGTCATTTCCTGATGTTGTTGCAGCATATCGAACCAAATCTGAGCATCGTCCTCCAAGTGGAAGCTTGCTAGTTTGACTTGCAATGTTTCATTGACATTGTGTAGCTTGAAAAACTTCTCTGCTCGAATGAACTAGGAGATGGGATCCTTTGCCCCATCGAATTTAGGGAAACTTAATTTGGATCCCTTCAAGCAATCCTCAATTTACACAACTGGATGAAACCCCTCCTGGACATTATGACAAACAGGTTCCACCCTTGATCTAGGTAGTTCTTGTTGAAACCTTCCTCCTGAAGACATGGTCGGCCATTCCATTCTAGGTGTGCCTTGTTGATGGCGCCCTTCTGACATTCTTGCCGGCTCTTCCCTTTGGGTATTTCTCTGAATACCCTGCCATTGATCATCAATGTCCAACCCAACTGCAGGAACCATAATGTGAGACGTCCCAATTCCCTCACGATTATCCAGATTTCCCCTATTTCCGACCCCCCTCAGCCCTCGATTGCAACAACATTTTGAGTTTAGTAGAAATTTCAGTAACATCAGTAATCAAATGATCCTGAACCTGTCTAATTTGAAATAATTCATCCAAATTTGGTGATGGATTCATACCTCCCTCGCCTGGCTCTGGTACCAAATTGATGTGGTTTTCTTCCCCCAACTCGACAACAAACTCCTTTCCTTTTCCCTAATTGTTCCCCTGCTTCGATGGCACCATGGAGAAGACACTCTGCCTGGAAACTTGTTGGAATTGGAATGATTGATCAAGATGCTGGAACACGGGAGCATAAGAGATTTTCTGCTCCCTGGTGATCTTCCTAGAAAGTAGGAAAAAGATCAAGAAACAATAACAAAAATAAAAAAATTCATTTCATCCAAAAGCTACCCATTACACTTTGAAACTCTATTTTTATACCCTATTTTCAAACCATCCCCTATTTTCCCGCCGGCCCATTCAATTCAAATGGTGGCGGTTACAACTAATTCATACCAGTTGAGTAGCTACTGCCATCTTGTTGTTAAGCCCGTCTCTTTGCCAAGGTGCCGCCTTTCTCCCACTTTCCAGTGATCAGCTGCTGCCACGTTCTACTACCGGTATCTAATCTCGTAGGCCGGACTTGAAGGTGTGAAGGAGCCCATATCTACCTGCTGTTGCGTTTCCATTACTGCCTGGAGGCCTTGCCCGCCACCGTTAGCCGAAGTAAGGAGAGGATCGCTGTCATCACTTCCAAGTGCATCGCAAAACCTCCGTCCGTAGCTTGAAGAACCATCTTGGCCACCTATGTTGCTACTCGAGTCGAGTTCGAGTCGAATTCGAGTTATAACCGAGTCGAGTCGAGTCGAACACGACCTTGCTCAAGCTCGGCTCGTAGGATTCGAGTTTGAGTTGAGTATTTAAATAACGAGTTTCAAGTTGAGTTGAACCGAGCCGAACGTCAAATGCTCACGAGCTGGCTCGCTCAATTAGCACCCCTAATCTTCACCTTGTGCTGTTGGGAGTCGCGTCGAGAAGCCTTGTCGCTATCTGGAGCTGTGGTGTGAAGACACCAACATGCCTGAGCCGACCTGCACCGTGAACCATGCCGCCTCGTATCAGTATTGCCTGATTAACCAAATATAAATATGTTATTTCAACATATAATAAATTAAAAGTACTTGTCAGAATAAATACACCAAACTAATACAAACCAATTAGACAATCTAAATTTTATGTGAAAATCTCAAATGGAAGAAAAAATTACAGGGCAAATGGACAGATTTAATTATCTAGAGGATAATAATTTTTTTAATACCAATTTAATGTACTTTTTATAAAATTAATATTAATCACAAAGAAATAAAATAGAGAATTACAAATTAAAAACTTGACGAGTTTATCACTGACGATATGAAAATCTCAATAAAATATTTATTTTTCTTTAATCTATATAATTCTCCTTTCTCCCTTTTAGGCCCCTTTTTTTCTAAAAATTAAAACCAAAAGAAGAAAAGCATTCGTTGTTGGTTTTTATCTCTCTCACGCAACAAATTTTCTAAAAAATCATTGATTTTTCCCAAAACAAGGATGTAATTTTATGTGTTTACGGAGGAGAGACAACCCATCAAGCCTACTCTTCCTAACTCCATGAAATACCTCTAGCCGACATAGGAAGTTTCATCTATATATGTTTTATTCCTTCAGTAAACATGTTTTTCTTTTGATACAACTTTAGTTATCATGTCTGAGACATTTCTTTTAATATGAATTTTGTCAACTCAAGAGATTTACTTTCCAACACATCTCGTACCTAGTGATACTTCACATCAATATATTTGCTCCTTGAATGAAAAGATAAATTCTTACTCACGTGAATTACACTATCGTTATTACAGTGTACAATATATCTCTCTTTGTTTAATACCAATTCATTTAAAAATCTCTTTGTCAATAGTATCTCATTGCAAACTTTTATAGTAGTAATAAATTTGGTTTCAATTGTAAATAATATAACACACTTTTGTAACCTAGACTGCCAAGATATAACCACATTAGCAAAATTAACAATAAACCCATATGTTGACCTTCTTGTCTCTAAGTCACCTACCGTGTTTACATCGGTGTAGCCAACCAATAAAGGGTTATCACTTTCAAAGCACAAACATGTCTTGGATATACCTCTCAAGTATCTCATTATCTAATTAACTTATTGCCAGTGTTCTTTACTTAAATTTGCTAAATATCTATAAACCATTCTAACTGCATATGCTATTTCTGACTTTGTACAAACCATAACATACATCAAACTACTAACCGTAGAAGCATAAGGAACATTTGTCATTTCCTTCATCTTTGTTTCACTTTAAGTAACTTTTCTTCAACTTAAAGTGACCTCCAAGTGGAACTCCAACCGGCATTACATTTTTTATGTTGAATTTTCAAGTACCTTTTGTATGTACTTTTCCTGTGATACCCAAAGCTTTTTAGCTCCCTTGTTACGTCGAATAGACATTCCGAGGATTTGCTTTACCGGTTGCAAATCTTTCATTGCAAAGGATTTATTCAAGTTCTTTAAACTTGCAATCTTGGCTCCATCATATCCTACAATCAACATGTCATCCATATAAAGCAACATAATAATAAATCATCATTATCAAACCTCTTAATGAATACATAGTGATCAGAAACGGACTTTTTGTACCCATTGATTTTTATACAATAATCAAACTTTTTGTACCACTGTCTAGTAGTTTGCTTCAAAACATACAAACTCTTTTTTAGTTTGCACATTATTTGTTTATTTCCTCTAACTTTAAAACCTTCCAATTACTTCATATATTTAGTCTCCTCAAGGACACTATGAAGAAAAGCCATCTTCACATCTAATTATTTAACTTCCAAATCCAAATTTCATATTGCATTACCTTCAACCACTTCTCCTTTTCTACACGAACTTTTAACTAGCTGAAATTTTCTGGTTCTCCACATCTAGTGATTAGCATATATTCTGATGATATATATTTTGTTGATGGAATTGATTTACGAGCTAATCTCCTCACATTACTTGGCTACCCTTGATCAGAATCTACCTATTCTTGTCCAACATTATTTACAAACTCATTAAAAATATCATCAGACACCACATCCTCACCCTCATCATTACTAGGTGGAGGAATGATTTTGTCACCTTAGGCTGCCTCTTCACTTTTAGTTGAGGTTGAAGGTTCTTTTATCTTTTCCAAGCTTTCCTGAGATTTTGTTTGAGGAACTCTTTATTTGCCAAAGTCCTCAACTATTTGATCCTCCTTGAAAATTACATATTTATTTTAAATTAGTTTTCAATTCTTAGGATCCCAAAGTTTGTATCAAAACTCATCATCACCATATTCTAGAAAAATACATTCTACGGCTCTTAAGTCAAGCTTAGTCCTTTTCTTATTGGGCACATGTGCAAAAGCATTACAACTAAAGACTCTCAAATGAGAATAATTAACTTTTTTGTCACTCTAAACCCTTTCTAGTATATCATTGTCGAGTGCATATGTGGGAGATCCGTTGATCAAATAACAAACTATTCTCATAGTCTCACCTTAGAAGCTTTTAGGTAACTTAGTTGAAGACAACATACTTCTCATCCTCTTAGAGATGGTCCTGTTCATTTTTTCAGCCACTCCTTTATGTTGAGAAATATAAGGTACTATCTTCTCATGCCTAATCTTATGTTTGCTATAATATTCATCAAACTCAATAGAATAATATTGACCACCATAATCACTTCTAAGGCATTCCAAGAGCTTACCAGTCTCATTTTCAACCAATACATAAAATTCTTAAAAATGTCAAAAACATCACTTTTATTTTTCATGTCATAAGCCCACACTTTCTAGAAGTATCATCAATAAAAGTGACAAAATAAATAGAACTGCCAAGAGATTTTCAATTCCGTATGCCCACACACATTATTATGTACTAACTCAAGAACTTTTAACTTTCTTTTACTTGTGCTTAAAAATGATGTCCTAATTTTGATGTCCTTGACCTCAGGAAGGAGATTTAGCTTCTTCGATGTCTGTAGTCCCTTCTCACTCATGTGTCCCAATCGATGGTGTCAAAATTAGCAATGGAATCAAATGAAGAAATATTAACCTCTTCTCAAACTAGATTCGTCTCAATCTTGTACAAACTACAACACTTCTTCCCTATAGCAATAAGAAGAGAACCTTTCACAAGTTTTCACACACCTTGTATAAATTTTAAACCTAATTCTTCATCATCATGCACTCCGGTTGACGCAAACTCATCTTCAAATCTGATATATGTCTAACATTTTTAAGCGCCAATTTGTAACCTGGATTTGTTATATATATATATATATATATA
>JAVDBV010002275.1:0-21513 GCA_032619315.1 Piper longum
TATATATATATATATATATATATATACACACAAACACATAAAGAAGAAAAGAAACCAAGTTCCAGTATGTTGACTGCTTTATCCCTTCTCATTTAGAAGCATACCTCCATGTCCCCTTCTCCCTTTTACGTCACGGTGTTTAGCGCGTAAAATAATAAGAAAACATGGGTGATCAACCAACAAACAAAAAAAGAAATGGTTTTGAAGGTAGGGCGAGGTAAGAGGAAGAAATGATTAAAGAAAAGGGAGAGGGAGATGCATGCCCAACAAAGTCTGACGACAGCCAACTTTTGCAAACGCTCTGACCGATGAATGTGTATGTAATACTTATACCATGGCCCCCTCTCTCGCCAGCCTCGCCGCCGTCGTACCCCTGCCTCCGCCGTTCCCTCCGGCCAGAAAAAGTTGTCGGTCCTAATTTCTGAAGATATGCTTGGTGGTGCATGCGTAAGAACTGTGAACTATATGAAGCTATAGGCCATGGCATATATGCTTAGCACCTTTCACCCATATAGAAAGAAAGTGATACGGGTAGCAGACCAGCTCATGTCCTTAGCCATAAAAATGTCAAGCATGATTCATTTATTTTCTACCAGTTTCTTTCGTCATCTTTTTCTTTGCATGCATTAATGGTATTGCCCGTTTCACCTTTTAAGACACTGTTCAACATCTCTCCCTTTTTGTCTACTCCTCCAAATTTAATTTTTGGGTGACAAGCTTAGCATTTGATATGGTTAATTATTCCCGTATATTTCACCCTCGAGAATCTGCTCGCCATCTTATTTATACGTTGTTTGATATATAATACACACAAATACTCTAATCCCAATTCCAAACCAGAAGTCCATCCAATTTTATCTGCTGATAAATGGCCAAATCCTGGTCTAACACAATACCCTTATAAACGCTACATCACCAAGAAGGAATCATTATGGGCCAATGGCCATGTTGTTGTTGCAATAAACAAACGTCAAAGCCTATGTCACAAAAAACAAATTCATCCTATTTCATGAGCTTGCTCCCGTAAGTAAGATCTGGCAAAGCGACAAGAAGCAAAATATATGCCCCAAGAACCAAAAAAAAATAAAACTAACCTCTTCAAGCACGCGCATAGTACTTGAATGAACTTTTTTTGCTCAACTTTTGAAGCAGTCTCCCAACATAGACCCCATACTCAGCTCGCCATGGAGATGACGTTCTCTCTGATCAAGCCTTGCCTAATCCCCTCTTCCCATATTCTTTATTCCTCTTCCAACTTAGCATTTTTCTACCACTACTCAACGCCCGTGACGCACCCATCAGACCTCCAACTCCACCTTTTGCAGGGCAGGGCCGACAACAAGGACGCACACAGCCGACTTCCTCTCCAACAGCACCACCTGAAAAAGACTGCACCTTGTCTCCCCCCATCAACCTCTTGCTCCATTTCTAGTTCTACTACCAACCCTTTTGCCCCTTTTGTTCTCTTTGTTTATTGGTTTTGAAGTCTTTGAAACATATGCCACTACAACGCAAAAAAAGAAAACAAAAGAGACATTCCCATCTGATGCACGTCAATGTGCACCAACACATTGATGTGCCTATGGCGACAAAGCCACTGCACCACCCCTGCTTTTTCGACTCTGCAAGTTCTGACGTCTGACGATGATCCAATACTCCTATAAATCCACCTCCATCGCCATTGATCCTCTCCACCCATTTCACTCTCCGCCTCTGTTCTTGCTCGCAGCTTTCTGGTGTATACTTGTCTGATATAGAATATTACTATATATACTATACGAGCAATGCATTACCAGGCGCAGGCGTGGTACATGCCGGCAGCGAGGGTGACATCCAGCGACCCGCTGGCGAGGATAGAGCGGCTGGCAGGGGAGAGTGCGGTGGTGATCTTTAGCATGAGCTCTTGCTGCATGTGTCATGCCATCAAGAGGCTGTTTTGTGGGATGGGAGTGCACCCCACTGTTTACGAGCTTGATGAAGACCCGGCTGGGAAGGAGGTGGAGAAGGCGCTCATGCGCCTGCTCGGCACCCCGACGCCGCTCCCTGTCGTCTTCGTTGGTGGGAAACTCGTCGGCGCCATGGACAGGGTCATGGCTACTCATATCAGTGGTAACCTTGTGCCCCTGCTCAAGGAAGCAGGTGCTCTCTGGCTATGATACGCCATGCTCCAATTTTTTGCATACAAGAAGGTTCTATCTGGCTACTATGGGTTTATGGTGTCTTGTTCTTTTTTTTCTCTCTCTAAAAACTGTTTCTTAGTCTTTGGCTAGTTAGAGGGTGGTGTTAGAGGGTGGTGTTTGAGGGTGGTTTATGACTAGGGTTTGTATAGAAAGAACAGGAAAACAATGAAAAGCAATGAATGAGAAAACCGGTTGTTTTTTGGGTTTTCTTCCCAACACACTTTTTGTCGATCTTCACCTTACTGATTAGTTGTGCTGTCCTCTGATTGCAATGCATCTGTTTTTTTCAATACCAACTTAGCATGAGAGTTGGATAAACGCTGCTGTCTACGTACGAATAAAGTTATTATCATATCGTGATTTGTTCTTGAAAGTCAACTACCACCATTGATAGATGTCCCGCATAAAATTAGGGTTGACTAGATTAGATGATAATTAATTTGGTTTTGTTCCTTATGTTAACTTGGAACAAGCTATAAATGAAGAGTGAAGAGCCACCTAAAATAAAGCTGCAAAACCTCAAATTGAAGTGGGGAGGGAGAGGGACAGAGTGGGGGATGCAAATAAATTGACACTTGACAGGACTAGTGGCTCAGACAGGATATGGTGATCTTCGAAGTTGAAGCCGGAAAAACATGGAAAGGTTACTCCTTGGATCTCAGCAACAAATGTGGAGACTTGGAGGAAAAGTATACGTCATAGTATTAATGGGCATTGAAGAGCTTAAGAGCTCAGAACTAAGAACTAAGAAGAGTATTGCAAAGCTTACAATATTAAGTCTTTCGTTCCATGGTTCATGGCATGTTGGGATTAACAAAATACTTAAATTACCATTTTAATACATAATTAATGAGAAATAATAATTAAAATAGATACACATAAAATTGATTTTATCCATATTCGAAGATATGTCAAGTTAAATTGGTGTACAAATCCACTCTAATCAAATCATCACATGCATGAACCATGGAATAATCTCGAATAACATTATCATCGCATGCATTAAATTACCAATAACATAAAAATAAGGAACTTTTCTCATTTCCTTCATTTATATTTTACTTATATAACTTTTTTTAAAGTTGAACTCCAATCGGCTTTATATTTTCATGTTGAATTTTTTAAATATATCTTTTATGTACTTTTTCTGTGACACATAAAATTTAATAGCTCATCTGTCATACCCAATGGACATTCCCAATATTTTCTTTACTGATCCCAAATTCTTCATTACAAATGATTTGTTTAAATTCTTCTTTAAACTTATAATAATTTTGGCTTCATCATGTACTACAATCAACATATCATCCATATAAATTAACAAGAAAATAAAGTCATTATCATTAAACCTCTTTATGAACACACAGTGATTAGAAATAAACTTATCGTACACATTATTTTCGATAAAAGAATCAAACTTTTTTGTAATACTATTTAAGAATTTGTTTCAAACCATACACTCCTTTTTAGTCTGTACACATCTATTCCTTCTCTCTAACTTTAAAACCCTTTAGTTGCTTTATGTATATAGTCTCTTCAAAATCACTTGAAAGAAATGTCATCTTCACATCTAACTGTTCAACTTCCAAATCAAAACTTGCAACAAAAGCCATAACAATTCTAATAGAAAATATTTTAACAACAGGAAAAAAAAAATTCATCAAAATCAATACTTTTCTTTAGTCTAAAGCCCTTTACTACTAACCTTACCTTGTACTTTGGTTGTGTATTATTTTCTTCATGTTTGATCCTGTAGACCTATTTAATATTTAATAGTCTCTTCCCTTTGAGAAGATCCACTAACTCATTGGTGTGGTTATCATGCAAAGATTTTATCTAATCTTACATTGTCTTCAACTATTATTCATTTTTTACATGAGCTTTGACCTCGTTGAAGTTTTCTTATTCTCCACATTTAGTGATTTTCATATATTTTGATGATGAATATCTTATTGACAGAACTGGTACACGAGCTGATCTCCTCACATTAGTTGGCTCATCTGAATCAGAATTTGCATGTTCCATTCCAACATTATTAACAAACTCATTAAAAATATCATCAGTCATCTCATCTTCACCCTTATCATTACGAGGTGAGGGAATAATTGTGTCACCCTAAGCATCCTCTTCACTTCTAGTTGAGATTAAAATTCTTTTATCTTTTTCAAGCTTTTCTGAGATTTTTTTTGAGGAACTTCTTCCTTTGCCAAAGTTATCAACTGCTTGATCATCGTTGAAAACTACATCTCTGCTTTGAATCAAATTTCTATTCTTAGGATCTCAAAGTTTGTATTCAACTTATCATCATCATATCCAAAAAAAATATGTTCAACGGCTTTAGAGTCAAACTTAACCCTTTGTTTATTAGGCATATGTGTAAAAACTTTACAATCAAATGCTCTTAAATAAGAATAACTAACATTTTTACCACTCCAAACCTTTTCTATAATGTCATTGTCTAGGGCATGTGTGGGAAGTCTATTTATCAAATAACAAGTTGTGCACATAGCCTCACCGTAGGAGCTTTTAAAAGCTGAAGACAACATACTTCTAATGTTAGAGAATATAAAGAATCGTCTTCTAATGTTTAATCTCATGTTTGCTACAATATTTATCAAACTGAATAGAATAATATTCACTACCATTATCACTTCTAAGGTATTTTAAAAACTTACCCGTTTTTTTTTCAACCAATACATGAAAATTCTTAAAGATGCCAAAACATTACTTTTATTTTTCATGTTATAAGCCTACACTTTTATAAAAGTATCATCAATAAAAGTGACAAATTAAATAAAAATTTCAACATATTTCACCTTCATATGCCCACACAAATCAATGTGTACCAACCTAAAAAGCTTTTGACTTCCTTGTACTTGTGCTTGCAAAAGATGTCTAATATTGTTTCCCGACTAAACAATGGTCACAAGGACTAATTGTGATGTCCTTGACCATGAGAAGGAAATTTAGCTTTTTCAATATCTCTAATCCATTTTCACTCATGTGTCCTAATCGATGGTGTCATAAATCAGCAGTAGAATCAAGTGAGGTGATATTAACCTCCCCTCGAACTAGAGTCATATCAGTCTTGCACAAACTATAGTATTTCTTCCCTTTAGCAACAACAATAGAGTCTTTCACAAGTTTCCATACACCTGGTGTAAATTATGAACCAAATCATTTATCATCAAGCACTCTGGTTGACAACTAACTCATCATCAAATCTATAATATGTTTGATATTTTTAAGCACCAATTTGTAACCTTTGTTTGTTACTACATAGACATCTTTGAGTGCCACAATTTCAAGAATATCACTCTTTCTCATCTTCACCATACCCAAATCCGAAGGTTCATAGGTACTAAACAAATCTCTGTTTAGAGTTGTATGGTATGATGCTCCTGAGACACCTACCCAACTAACATCACAATTAGCTGTCAAACAATCATTCCTATAGTAAAAAAGAATCACTAAGTCATCATGTATAACATTAGCATCTTTTTCTCCTTAATCCTTATTATCCTTATTTTTCAAGTTTTTCTTGAGCTTTTAACAAACCTTTTTGATATGACATGTCTTATCATAATAATAACACTTCAAATTCTTCTTTGATTTGGATTCTCGACTCTTGTGCCTTCTGTTTGTGTCCCTATTTCTTATTCTACATTTTGCCTCTTTTGACACTAATGCATGAAACCCTAAAGTTAACAAAGATTTTCTTCTCACCTCCTCATTCGGTAAACTGCTTTTTACCATGTTTATCATGAGCTTTCCATTTAAAGCAACATTGCTCAATGAGATCACCGGTGTTTCCCAGCTCTCTGGCAATGTGTTGAGGAGCATGATATGTTGTCATTCCTCATCTAATGTCATCTTTATCCTGAAAAGTTGAGTAATAATACTCTTCATCTCATTAAGATGTTCACTTATGTCATTTTCATCATTATACCTCAAGTTTACTAATTTCCTTATCAAAATGATCTTGTTGTAATAATATTCATTTCATAAACTTTTTGGAGTTTATCCCATATAGCTTTTGAGGATGTTAATTCAGAAATATGATGATGCATTACGTCATCTACCCATTGTCTCAAAAAGGTCATAACCTTCCTATCCAACTTATTTTAATCTTTATCAGTCACTTCTGCCAGTTTATGACCAATGATATGTTCATATAAATCTTTAGAATATAGATAATCAATCATTTTTCATTTCCAATAATGAAACCTTAAGAGATATCATCTTAATTTGGTTCACATCAATTATTTTGTTGAAATATAAATCATAAACACATCAACTAGGCTCTTAGAAATTTCGTCGAACACCTTACGGGTAGAAAATATTCACAACCCAAAATTTGCTACAATCAAGCAACCGAGTTCTAATACCACTTGTTGGGATCAATCAAACACCTAAATGCTCATTTCAACACATAATTGACGAGAAGTATCAATCAAAATAGACACGCTAATATAACATGAAAAGAAATATCTTCCAATATGAATAAAATTAATTTTACGTAGAAAACCCTAAATTGGGGAAAAACCAAGAGACATATGACACGATCAAATTCATTATATCACAACTTAATATATAAAATATTCACTGGAGAACAAACTCCCCCGATACTAATTTATTATAGTTTCTGCATAATTGATATTAATCACAAATATAAAGAATAACGAAAAATATCACCAATTAAAAATTTGACGAAGATACTATTGACAATTTCAAGCGAATTTAAACAAAACATTCATTTTTCTTCCATTTATATAATTTTCTCTTTTCTCCCTTCATAACCCTTTTTTTTCTCCACAAATAAGAAGAAAAATGTCTGTCATTATTTTTATCTCTCACCCACCGCAAAATACGCTTTCTAAAACGAACTTTAACTTTTGCCCAAAATAAGGTTATTATTTAATGTATTTATTGGGGAGGGATAACCCAACATTCCTAGGCAATGTCAATTGTCAAATATTCAACTAGGCACTCGCAAGTCACTTTTGTCCTCAGACAATGAAAAGTTAGTGTCTAGCCTCACCTTGTGCATATTCCGGGTTTAGGATGCTAAATTGGGTGGGAAGGATATTAGATTGATGCCTGCTGTTAAGAGGTCTCTTGTGCAATAAAAATTACCCCATTTCCAAACGAAGTGAAAATCTAGGCATCCTTGTCTTTATGTTTTCTAATTCCCATTGCTCATCGTTCAAAGTGTATTTCAATCACTAACTCGTTAAATATTCCAACTCAGTCACAAGAAGAGTTGTTTTGATTAAGGACGTTGTGTGCCGCCCTTGGCGTCGGTAAAATATTTTGTATACAGAGGACGTTGTGGGGAACTCCCAGTTAGTTAAAATTTGAAGGTTGTAAGACTAGTAAATATTTCCTGGTACCCACGTTTCCGTCATCCCTATATTCTCCCACCTTGAAACTATCTCCATCCACTTATTATTATTCAATGAGAATTACAGAAATACCTTTTATTTTAACATGTGAAAGCAATTAGCCTCTCTATTCCTGAACAACAAACCAGCAAATATGAACCCCCTCAGTCTTCTCAAATAATCAACCAAGTGCTTTGCATCCACATCCACTCGTATTCATTTTCTATATAAAAAGGCAAACTCCTTTTATCATTCTAGGTCATGCCACTTCATACATTATCCGACCTTTACTTCTTAATGATTAATCACAATCCTTAAGAACGATAAATACATAAAATTTCAATATTCATTGAATTTTTTTATGATATAAGGACCGAATATTATTCTCACATTGTATTATACTTGGGTTACTCGTGTGCAAGTGAACACATAAACCAAATTTTACCTCCCTTGCATTTCCTTGTCAACGTCATTGCATGATCAATTAAGAAAGGATTGATCCAAAATCTGTGTAATACAAAAACTAGATAATTTATAGATATTGGGTTAATTACACCAGGGAAAATAGCTAGAGAGAAAGGCCTCAACACTGTATGACAGTTCAAGTTCAAGGCCAAGACGATGGAGGCTTGGCCCATGGAGTTTTGAACTTTGATCATACCGGTTTTAATTTGAATAAATGTTAAGCACGGGGGTGGCATTGAACGTGAGACCACTAAATTATACAAGGTCGTCGACCACTTAATTTAAACTCACTACCAATGGCGAATAAAAGAAGAAATTAGAGATGCATGGACCAGTCCCCGCCAAGGGTAGCACCTCATGATAGGTAGTAAGATAATGTTCTCTACTACGTTCAATCTCTATCTCTGTTAGAATTAGCTGATGTCATTCTCTCTGGATTCTAAAATATCATATAATGAAGGAAAACTAATTTATTTTGACAGCTGCTAGATAGAAATGAGCCAACAGCAACAAGATGCAAAACAAACCATGCTCGTCCTAACTTTTCAAAATGATCTACAAAGACCTCAGTAATGCAAGACAAATTTAGCAAAAGCTACTCCTTGTCTTCTTTATCCTGTTTATCATTATCACTATCAGCGATGCAAGGCGCACCACCATTTCTGCCTAATCTTAGGCATAATTTACTTGTGGACTACACATGAAACGAGGGATAAAATCACAGGAGTGGACTTGGAAATTTGTAATTGTGGGCTCCATTCAAATAGTGGTGCCTCCCATAACTCCCAGACAAATGTATAGTATCAATGCTCGATTATTGTTTATTTCTTCTAGAATCAGCATCAGTTCAAAACAAACAAGAGGCTCAACCCAAAGTTCAAGACAAACAAAGCTGGAGCCAAACAAAATTCAGCTCTAATCATTTGATAAAAACCCACTAAATGCATTATTTTATTATCGAGTAATACTATCGTGGAAAGCGTTCGAAGTTCGAAGTTCTACCTTCTAATATCCAACATGATCGTTCTAAAAGAACTGCAAATGCTCTAATTTACCATTGACATGCGAAAACGTCTTAAAGTTGTGCTTAACCTTCCCTCAACCCGCAAGTACCCCATTGAACCCTCCATCTTCGAAGCTCCTATGCCTTGTTTACCCCCAAGAGCCAACTGATTTTTGACGTAAAGGACGAAATGGCATGGAAGCCGGCTAGGTAGAATTGGCAAAGAGATTCGTAAGTTCCCATTTCCTTGTAATAAAAATGGACCGTAATACACTGTTTCAATTACCAAGTTCAAAGGGCTAGCCACTAACATGAGATGTACTCTGGACACTAGCTACCTAGGGAGAATACAGGGACAGGCTCCTGACAATTTTTCAGGTATCAAGAAAATGACCAGCGAGAATTCAGTAGCTACGAACCTCCTGGATTTTTTTTCTTCGAAACACTTATTTGTAAAAGGCGGACAGTTAAAAAGGTAAATACATAGTTTAAATATCCCCTTACCGATCGTATTGAATTTTTAGGTGGCATCGAGCACTGTCCAAGTCAACGGAATAGAACCCGATTCAACCCGATCGACGAATATTCTAAAATTATAATTAAAATATCACATTAAATGCTAAAAATATATTTTATTGTAAATATTTTATTAAATACCAATTAAAATAATGATATTTTTAACATAAAAAATTTTGTTAAAATTTCATACTGATATAAAAACTTAAACCATACAGATTTATAAGTGGTGCGCGGTGTACAGTGTTCAATGGGAAGGTGAGAAAAGGTATTTAAAATCATGGTTGAAGTGAACTCAAAAGCAAATACACACAGCAGCTAGGCCCCGTTAAAAAACATTCAAACATGCCAAACAATCCTGTATTTTTGTAGGCATTATTAACATCCACAAAAACAAATTCGTTCATTCACAAGTACCCTAAACCCTAAACCTTAGGGGCAAAAAAGAATGCGCAAGAAAATTGCTGGTATATTTGCTAAAAATAAAATTGGTAAGCATAAGGGAAACAAAAACCACATCCACAAAAGTAATATAAAAAACAACAAGACCTCATTAACATACCGAAAGTAATATTAATCAGAAATAACATATGCAACCAGCATCGATTCAAGATTATATAGATGAATCAATATGAAGCACATGAAGTGACAGTGGGAGTTTCAGATCTTCTAAACAAGTGTAAAGCATTATTAAAATTAACAGAAGATTGGATAGCAAGGTACACACGAGCAAGCAGACAGACCATGCAATTGTCTGGTGCAAACAAGCGAAACAGAAGATATTCTATCTTAGCTGACAATTTCTTAGAAAAACTATAACGCCAACATCACACAAAAAAAAAATTCCACTCCACAAACAAAATAAATGGAAGGGGCTTTCAGTAGTACAAAAAAATACACACAACCAGCCACTTTCAGCATAATCCAAATTAGAACAAACAAATAACGATACAACACAAAAAACAACAAACAAACGTCAAACTAGTAAAATTTAGATAGCAAATAAGAACGTAAATGGTAATCAAACCATGATCATTTCAATAACGTAATGCAATAACTACATGTCTAAACGTGGGATACAAAATATGACATAGGGTTACTAATTACCATAGCATTGAACATGTTGATTGAATATTCAATAGGACAGAGTCGGGTAATCAGGGCACGAATTCTCAGAAAACAAGCATTCAAATTACCAAAACATAAAACATGTTCATCTCACAACAACGCAAATGAAAATCACAAGACTGTATTCAAATTTAAAAAAAAACGAACATTTTTTGTGAATTGAGGTTCAAGACAAAAAATCAGCCGCATAAGGAAGCATGCAACCAATCACAAACTACATCACCAATATTATCCAATAACCATGATACAGTCCATAATAAGCATAAAAAGTAACAAAAACGCATGGTAACCAGATAATCCCATCGCCATAAAAAACTAGATTGGAAGTTCAATAACAAAAGCTAGGATTTTTATGGAAGTCTTAAACCAAAGTTTGGCAGCATAGAAACAAAGTTAACTTAAACAGACATCCCAAAAGTGAAACGATCCAAAACCTACAACGCCAATACTCGTGCCCAGCCATCCTCAATCGCCGCCCTTGTTGTAAACAAAAGTAAGACCACATCTACCGCAGTAATGGCGATCGAAGTGGTTGGCCATGAAGATCCCCGCCCCGCAGTCTTTGTTGGGGCACTCCTTCCTCAGGCGCTGGACCTTGCCGGATTCATCCACCTTGTAGAACTGCAGGACGGCAAGCTTGACCTTCTTCTTCTTGTGCTTGATCTTCTTGGGCTTGGTGTAGGTCTTCTTCTTGCGCTTCTTGGCGCCGCCGCGGAGGCGGAGGACGAGGTGGAGGGTGGACTCCTTCTGGATGTTGTAGTCGGCGAGGGTGCGGCCGTCCTCGAGCTGCTTGCCGGCGAATATGAGGCGCTGCTGGTCCGGCGGGATGCCCTCCTTGTCCTGGATCTTGGCCTTGACGTTGTCGATGGTGTCCGACGACTCCACCTCGAGGGTGATCGTCTTCCCCGTGAGGGTCTTCACGAAGATCTGCATCTTGATCGCCGCCGGTCCTCCGCGGAGGCAGGGATTTGGATGAGGGGTGAGGGGGCTAGGGTTTGAGAAGGCAAGGGGGCGGGCGAGTCTGTGTATATACTTGGCGGTAGTGGGCCTCATCTAGTTTTGATGGGCCTTCTATGTATGTGGCCTTTAGAAGAATGAACCAGGCCCACGTGGAATCGCTTCTTTCGTTTCGTTGTTTTTATTATTTTCGTTCGAGTTGGAATAAAAATACAGAAACTGGTTGGGGTTACGAGTGGTTTGATTAAAATATGGTTAATTTTAATATAGGAGCAGCTGCGTGTATTATTTTCTTGTTTTTGCTCTTTAGACACGTCATGATGCTAATTGCGAGCTTTTTAATAGAAGATTAATATTACAGTGATGACCGGTAATTAATGAGTAATAAGATTATAAAATTTCCATGAGCCCCAACCACCACAGCAAGCAAGCACGGGAAGAAAACAGCATTAGGACACCCAAAAAATGCAAATAAATAAAAGAGAGGAGGAGAGAAGAGGCCAATCCCCAAAAATGGCGTCCCGATCCGTTGCCTGATAGGGTTTCGCACCACCCTTTGATCTCCCTCCCCCAATCCCCCCGCTCCGGTCCGATCACACCACCTTCGTCTCCGTCGCCCACGACCCCCCCCCTCGCCGGCGGCGGCACCTCACGCTCCGCACTTTCCCTTTCGAGGTAAGCCGATCGAGTCGCAGACTGTTCAACTTCTTCCGATTCTGAATTGAATTGTTGTTGTTGTTGTTTTTGTTGTTGTTATTGCTGCTGCTGCTGCTGTTGTTGATTTTGTTGGGTTGGTGGGGTGGATCGGCGTCGGGTTTGATGTTTTGGGGGTTGCTGATTTTTTTCAGGTGGGGGTTTTGTGGGGGTGGATCTGGTGGAGAGCGCGAGGGCCAGATGCCAGAGGAAGATCTGGTAGAGCTCAAATTCCGTCTCTACGATGGAACGGATATTGGGCCGATTGGGTACTCGTCTGCTTCGACTGTTGCGATGCTCAAAGAGAGGATCATATCTGACTGGCCCCGAGGTTTGAGTTCTCTCACTCTTGGTTTTTTATGAGATTTTCCGTTTTTGTTTTTTTGTTTTTTTGATTTTTTTGTTCTTTGAAGTGGGAAGTGCGTGATGAGTAGTGGATTAGGCGCCGCCCAAAAGAGCTCTCCTGGTTTGGAAGGGTTTTCCGAATTTGAATATGGTTTCGAATTCGGATTTGTCGGCTAGTAAGTTGAGACAAGTTCGTTAAAGTCGCTGCTTATGTTTGCCCATAACCTCTTATCAGTTATTTGTGGATCCTTGTAAAGGGGCGAAATGGCCGTTTTATTTGTACATTCGTATCTTCATTTTGATAGTGTTTCCTATTATGTTTTACTTTGGGGTAATTATTGAGAAAGCTTGCTGCGTTTATTTTTTGATGTTGCTTTTTTTTGGGGGGGGGTATGCAATCTATAAACTGAACATTGTCTTACTATAACTTCAATCAACTTCATCATTGTGCAAAATTAAGTTGTGTTTGGTATCAAAGTACAAGGTAGAGAAAATTCTGTCGATGTACACTAACTGTTTTTAGTGGATTAGTGTAAACCTCACATTTAATGCGTCTTTTTTAAATAAAAAATGCTCCGAGTGGTTCAGTGTTATGCATGCTTTTAGGAACTTGTGAATTAATATACCGTCTACCATCACTCATAACATTATGTTAGACTGCTGTAGTTTGTCGTTAAACTTCCTGTTATCTATTCCACCCTGCTAATTTTTTCTCAAATATGTGTGGGTACCCTGTGGTGACCTGACAGCTTGTGCTTGATGAAGTTTCCTTCCCTTTTTGGTTCTAATTTTTTCTTATGAACTCCTTTTCAAATACACTTACTGTTTTAGCCCAATTAATCTATATACAACTTCAAAAAATTTATAACTGATAAATGCCGGTTTAATTATTCAATCCATCTTTATGAGGTTGGAAGATGATAAAATAAAGTTGATATTACTTCCTTTTACTGCAGGCTATTTGCTTCCCTGACTAACATTTAATTCAATTATCATACGGGAGAATTCCTCTCACTGTTTTAATTCTTCATTTTGAAGTTGAGGCCTGCCCTTGGAAATTTTGAAGTTTCAATTAGATCACATCCTATTTCTTGATGATTCTCTTGTTTTATCCAGTTCCAAATTGATTTTGTTCTGTTCAGATAGCATTGTTTATCTTTTCATTTCTATCATAGTTCTTTCTCATACTTCCTATTTATTTATTTTAGATAAGAAAATTATACCAAAGGCAGCAACTGATGTAAAGCTGATAAGTGCTGGGAAAATATTAGAAAACAGCAAGACTGTTGCTCAATGTAGAACACCATTTGGCGAGCTTCCGGGCGGGATTATAACCATGCATGTAGTAGTTCAGCCCTCATCTACGAAAATGAAAACAGGTAATGTATCTTAAGATCTAACTCTAGGTGCAATGTTTTCTCTTGTTCACTGTGTCGGTAAAATCTTCATAATTTGATTTACAGGTTAAATTTATTCATTTATATATGTTTATAAATAAATTGGATTAAAAGCCTAGAATAAGTAGCAAGATTTTATCAATCACTGAGTGGCATGTTTTATTTGAACCACCACTTTTATTGTGAAATGTTTGTTTGCCTGTCTATTTACCTTTGTCGACCTTGCTTTTGTTATAATAAAATTCAGTTTTAACGGCATAAACTAGTCATAGTCAAAGTGGTTAGATTCATCATCCGATTCAGTGGGGACTTCAGTATTTTGATCAACTCTGTTACCTGTTTATATCATCCTTAATCCAGTGATTTTTGTTTCTAACTCTTAACTTAACTTTTACAATTAGAATTGCCTTCCATTGTATGCCTCGAAATCCACAATTATCATCATGATCGTGCATATAGCTTTCGTTTACCATTTGTTTTTTTTAGTCTGACGCTAGCCTCCATAATCCACCTTGATATATTAGTGTTCTTAATATTAGTGAGCCCTTTATCGCTTCACTCCTCGCATGTTTTTATTGCATAATAGCTGGAACAAGATTTGATGTTTAACAGAGAAGAAGGTGGACGAAATGCCAAGGAAGAATGGCTGTGCCTGTTCCATATTATAGAACGAGTGAGAACTATCATTTACTATTCATTTCTGATCTCCAGTATGGAAAGCTGGTGTGCTAGTGGTGTGATATCATCTGATCCATTTTAGATCATCTATATGGAGTTGTCTGGGAAGTGAGTAATAACTGTTAAGTTCATTTGCCTTGTTCTTGGATTGACATTTGTTATTGCTGTGATATATGTGGCTGCATCTGCTGTAATCCCCCTTATAGTGCGTTATTGATGAAATACGCTCCTTAGTTTTTCGCTCTTGTTTGTTCTTGTTGGAATGACTTGGAATGGCTTTTAGCATTTATACTTTTATAGACAGGCAGTTTGGGTAACGCCAACGGCCTTGTAGAGCACGGGAGCGGATGACCATTCTTGGTTCATAGCCATATCTGTAATTTTAGTTCTAGAACTTTGAGGACTATTTTCTTACGATAAATATTTCTTGCATATGTTGGAAAACAGAATCTTTGCTTAAGTTTTTGGTAAGGTCATAATACCCGTTACAAGTGGGCATTTTTTAAAACAATTTAACTTAAAAGTTTCAACTAGAGATTATTCACACGTTTTATATATATATATATATATATATATATATATATATATATGCAAGAGAACAAATACATCATTCGACCAAGATATAATATGCAGTTTAATTAAAGCTCATATAATATAGAAATATATATATATTTCTATATTTCTACCATGTCATTCAAATTTCAGGATTTATCTCTTTCTTGTTAGATCTCATTACAGCAATTCCGAGCATCTCCTTTGCTAATTACAAATATATCAAAAGTGACTTCAATTATTCATGTCCCTGAAAGGCAACCATACTTCTAATAAAAACTCATCAATCTACACCTAGAATGGGATTCTCATAATTATTCTCATTCCTAAAAAATTTAAGATAATTTATATTGCTTGAAACTAAAACAAGAAGTTTTGCCCATTTATCTTTTTCTTTTTTATTATTTAGCAAATTGTGAAGGTACAAAGTCAATATCAATTAGAGGATGAGAATTTGAGAGCCGTTGTTGATTCAATGCATCTACGTAAGGGCATTTCAAACTAGTACGAGAGACCTTTAACTCCATTTACTAGTATAGGTGTTTTTGAGAAGACTTGGGAATTAGATGCATAGTATTTAATTAGGTATTTTGGGAAATGTATCGTTTTGGTTTTATTTGTATGCCTGTAAATATGAGGTTCTCCTTCTAGAAGACAGTTGGATGAATGGACACTTATCTTGTTTTTCATTAGTTCTTAAGGGGCAGTTGTTAAAATATAACATCTCCATTTTCCTATTCTACATGAGTATTGCTAATTAAGCAAATTGGGTTGAGTTTAACTAGGGTCAAATTCGACTTATTTATTTCAAGTTCGAATCAACTGGTTCAGGCCGAGTTGAGTACGATTTGAACACGGAAAAATTTGAGTGTTAATTTTTTTTTTCAAGATAAAAGTAATTATGAAAGTTTAAATAGTTCAATTTAAATTTAGTTATATGCCATTTTTTTTAACAATACATTATGTAATCAAATAAAATCATCATTACATTGGACTTAAATTTATTATTTTTTACATCTTATATAAATGCCTATATTAAAATTTTGTAAATTATTACATTTAATGTAAATTATTACATTTAATGTAAATTATGGAGTTTTGAGGCAAAGAGAGGTGTGCTTGTGCTTATTTAATTCGAGTTCGAATAAGAAGCGGTATAAGTATGGATAAAATGTCCTATCTTCCATTCAAGACAGCCGTTAATAATTTCATTAGTATGTATCTTATCTTTCGATCTCTCCTCCAATTTGGTCTTTACAAATCTGTTGGCATTACAAAACAAGGGAGTGGGTCATTTGGAAAACATTGTTATGTGGTCTTACGTCATAAACTCGCTAGCAATTTTTTTCCCCTTCATCATAAAGAAATTTAACTTTTTTTTTAAAAGGGAACTCAATTATGAGTGCTGAGAAATTGACAGAGAAAATGTCAACAAAAGATATTAAATGTATGTTTTGGTTTCACGTCCAATTCCGATGGTCCGAAAATGATATCACGTCAATTTATCTTAGCTTTTCTTCACTAAAGCATTGTCAAACACGCATTCTCATCAACTAATTAGCAGACCTTAATGAGCAATATGATAATCAGCCTATATTGCCAGGTCAGCTGCTTTTGTCTGTTGTGGAAGCCGCCTCACTTACAATATTTTTGAAGAACCTGAATTTTTATTTGAATATCTCTAATCATCAATTGTATAATAACTAATAAAAATTCCATGCTCTATGCCCCATTTTATGCACGTGTTCATAATAGATCAATTATTTTTTTGTAAGTATGTATTTTAGGACATGAGGTTAAGGGTTGGATCAGTTAATATCCGGAAAAAGTTAGAGAGCAATCGCTTTATCTCATATATAATATAAACAAATTTAACGTAGATATAGCCACTACTAACTTTAATGAAGCTAGACTTTAGCCGTATTATGTATTGGTTAAAGAGATAAGAGACAAATCTTGATGCGAAGAGGCAGGCTAGATTCGGTGGTCCAATGACCAAATATCGTCGCAGGCAATGACGATGTCTGGTCTGGCCTGAGCCTTTGGCAACGACTAAGTGGGGAGGTCGGAAAAGAGTGGGCTGAGAAAAGTATTTATTATTTTATTTATTTATATTAAGAACATAACTCTTCGTGTCATAGAGAAATCCTCTATCCCTCAAATTGTAATTAAGCATCCTCTTTTATTTTTAAAAAAATCTCCATGAATGTCTAGTTTTTATTTTTTTCCTTTAAAAAAAAATGTAATGTGAACTCTTTTTTCATTAGGAGAGAAAACTAGAATGTCATCTACATCACGGGGATTAGTGCAAGGTACAAGGTTCCATCAGGCCTGGCAGTAACTAAGTAGATATCATCTAATTTCGCCCAAGAAATGAAATATTAATGATTAATTAAAGTTGAACATGTCCGGGATAGGAATACATGACTAATTAAAAGTTGAACTGATCCGAGATAGATAAAAAATACAAGGACACGTAGGGATGTAAATAAGTCAAACTTACTCGCTGGTATTTTACGTTCGGCTCAATTCAGCTTGAACTCGTTGATTTTGTACTTAAAAAAATCAAGTATACGTAGGTATCAATTGCTCATTAATTTTGTCCTCGAAAAAATATTAGACTCAAAATAGATAACTCGTTGAATAATGAACATAATTTAAGCTAATGAGCGTTCGGTTTAGCCTTGCTTGAAATTTGAATTCGATGTATTTAAACTTAAAAAAATACTTAGATCGACTCGGTTGGTCAATACTATTGAGGTCATATTAAATTTATAGTGTTGGAAATTTTTTTTTTTATCCTATATAAGTTGAACACAAACCAAATATAAACATTTAATCGGCTTAACATAATGAGCCAAACACGAGTTAAATTCAAACACTATAAATTTTAGATGGTTTGACTTAACCCATAATATATCAAAACTTATCAATCACTCAAACAAGTTTAAACGTACTTGCCAAAAATCAAGTTGAACTCAAAAATATTCATGTTCGGCTCGTTTCGGCTCGGCTCGTTTACACACCTAAATACACGTTCTTCCAAAGATAAACTTTATTAACCACTTTAAAAAGTCAATTTGATTGCCAAGATAGTTTTATCATCTGAATGCGATGACGGAAAGATGGATCTTTTAAACTAAAATATTGTTTTAATTATGAGGCAAAGGGATGATTATACGCATTTATGTGGTTTACAAGCTATTCTTTTTTTTGGATTTTATAGCCTCTATCCCACATCAATTTCTCCAGTTGAATGCATTGCTAAATAAGTAGTCAAAATGAAGTATCAAAATAATGATAGTAATAATAATAATAATAATAATAGTAATAGTTATATTTTCCCAACAAATCATTATTAAAAACATTATAAAGACTGCAGATTTTACTTCTGAGGATAAAAAAAATAATGTCGGTATTTTTTAAAAGTTTTTCATTACAAGGCAGAAAAGAAAATAATACATACCTCCCTCAGAAATTAATAATTAGAGACAAATTAGGTCTTTTTTCATAATAATGTAATAGTTTAAAGGGGAACATGGGCAAAAGAACTTTTTTTTTTAAAAAAAATGTGGCGACTATTAGCGAATTGAACCCACAAAAGTTCAACTTTGCCCTTTACATAAACCTTTTAAATATTCTTCAATTTACCTACTAATATTTTGTCTTTATTTTTTTTCCCATAACTCGTCCTTTGTCCTTTTTCAATTAACAACAAGGATTAGACTCATCCTAAGTACACGTTACAAAACTCTTCCTGCACCAAAAAGGCCTCTCCCGAAGAGGCACTACAAAAACACCAGTTGATGCTTTCTGTCACCGTCACAAAGCGTTGAAAGCATACACATTGTACTCATCCACTTCGGGTTCATTGAACAAATACCAAAGCCAGATCCACACTTCTTTCAATTTCCAATGCAAATAATTCCCTTGGGCGTTGACAAACTGCTTCATTTGCAACTATTTATATTGGTTTTGCCGGCTACAAGAGGCACTTAGAACATCCTATTCCTGGGCAGTTCCATAAATCCCATCTTTCGTGTTCTTCTTTTCTAGTTGCGGGCTAGCTACATGGGTACTTGTGCTTGATGAGCAAAAGATCATGAGCAACACTATGAGGCCAAGAATGAAGGTTACGTTCCATCTGGTTTACGACCGAGGCTAAAAGCAATTCATATACATCAGAACTTCTCTCCCAACTTTTTTTTGATTCAGGTATGAGCATACATCGGCAACCATTTATTGAAATCTGATCTATTCATTAACATTTGGTTTTTGATCCATGGAAACTATGTATCCCAGGATTTTCATCTTTGAATGATGGCTAAGATGATATATTGTTATGAGATCATTAACGACCTTACAAAGTGAACTTGAAATCAAAGTGTTATACGTCTTCATCCTATGAACAGAAAAGTAACAATTTGATCTTTGTTCACATTGAACAAACAGCTAGGAGTACTAATAAGTCCGGTCACTCAATGGACCTGATGAGCACAGAGCTGACCAACAAGAAAGGTAGGACAATGAAGAAGCTACTAAAGACCTTGTCAAGGTGCAGAACCATCAACAACAACAGCAGGCCATCAACACCCCCCACAGGCACCCCTTTTGCTAAGATGGTGAAGAGCAGATCATTTAATTTTTCCGACGACGTCGAGAAACCACCTTCGAAGAGGCGGGTGGCGCCGGAAGGCTGCTTCACCGTCTACGTTGGACCGGAGAAGAGGAGATTTGTAATCAAGACGGATTATGTCAATCACCCGTTATTCAAGATGTTGTTAGAGGAGGCAGAGAGGGAGTACGGTTTCTGCAATGAAGGGCCATTGACCCTGCCATGTGAGGTGGATCTCTTTGACAAGGTTCTTTGGGAGATGAGCAGTGATGAAATCCACCATGGCTGCAGTTTCACCAGGAACCACTCTGCTTTTCGCCTGCTCAGCCCGACTCGGGGGTGATCAATATCAATTGGCCTACCTCATTGTAAAAATATATGTCTTCAATAATACTGGTACACTGAAAAATGGTCCATGCACCAATACATGATTACACACACTCACACGTGTATGTGAATATATATATATATATATATATATATATATATATATATATATATAGTGTGAGTGTATCCTTGGAAATATAGGGCTCTGTGATCACTTCACTTGACTCTGCAAATATATTTAATAATACTTGGAAATACAATATTGAATGCTCCTTGTAAGCATATTACATGACAATGAAACAAAGTTGCTGATAAGGTCTATGACAGAAGAATTTATATACTAATTGAAGAGGCTGTAATAAAGAAGGAACTAAATGAAGGATTTCTGACTGAGAAACAAGAAAAATAAAATAATTCCAATAATTAAGGCCTTAAAATAAGTAAATGGACAGAATTAATACAAACTTCATATATTTTGTCCTGCATCACCAAGCCACTGTATATGTTAAAAATTAGCTTTGCTTATATTGACGAGCTGGTTGTAAGCAATGGTATCATCCTCTGGAAAAGATGCAAAGATCTATATAAGCGTTTCTAAAAGTTTCGTTTTACTCTTTTTCAATCTCATGACTTGTATCTACTTGCAGCAGATGAACAATGTGAAGGAGCTGGCTCATCAGAAGAAGATCAAGATGGAAGTGGTGGAGAAGGCGAAGCCCCCGAGGTCGATCCTCGAGCCGAGGAACGAGAGCTCAAGCATCATCTATTGAAGAAATACAGTGGGTACTTGAGCAGCCTCAAGCAAGAACTGTCAAAGAAGAAGAAGAAAGGCAAGCTCCCTAAGGATGCCAGGCAGAAGCTGCTCCACTGGTGGGAGCTTCACTACAAATGGCCTTACCCTTCTGTAAGTACCTCCTCATCCCATGGTGTAAATCACTTTTCCATGAAACATATCACAACACAACTATTTCAGCTTATTAACTTCAATTTTTCTATTTATGATTTTGGTATATATATATTTGGAAGTTAAAAAATATCATGTACAACTCATATCAGCTAGGTTGGAGTGAGTAGCACTGTAGATTTTGCATCTACCTATACATGCAACCATAGTTTAAAAACTTGGGACTCAGATTTCGGTTGGTAGGCTTTTGGAGTAGAGTCGACTCCAAGCCGAATCAAAGTCATTTATATTAATTTTTCGATCCAACAAAGAAAAAATATATATCAAAATAGGAAATATTACTCTTGTTTGATACTTAAAATTAATAAA